>NW_008991831.1:87167-100626 GCF_000313855.2 Musa acuminata subsp. malaccensis | reverse complement strand
AGTAATCTTAGAATCGGCTTTTGCATCAAAATAGTCTTTATCGAACGAACGCAGCTTTTGGTTTTAATCGCTGAAAAATATCCGCTGCACTAATTCACCCCCCCCCCCTCTTAGTGCTCTCGATCCTAACACTTTCTCCCCCTTTGTCATAGGCAAAAAGGAGAGTCATTCAACAATGCAAGTGTTTGAAAGCATATCAAGTAAGTTTTACACCAATTTATCCAAGCTAGCAAAACTATCTCTCTTAATGCGGCCTATTGTCCAATCGGTCAGTTGACCTCCATAATTTCGATTTCCTTGGTGTAATTTTCACTGTTCTTGGCCCAATACTCGAATTCTTGGCCCAAAGTCTTCTTCCTACACATCGACCGATCCTTCGGCTTGATGTCTAATCTTTTGACATGTTTCACTCCGGCCCAACATGATTCTTCCTGCTTCAATTGTCTCTCCCTGATCGAAGCTCCCTGCATCACTCAAAATGCAAATAAGATAAACATTATCAATTGGTTTCATCATCAAAATCCGAGATTCAACAATCTCCCCCTTTTTTATGATGACAACCAATTGATGATGGAGTTAACTTTAACTCCCCCTATCAATATGCCATATTGATAGAACTGTTGAATCTCATATTTTGATGATGAAACCAATTGATATGTATTTATATTTTAATCTGTGTTTTGAGTGACGCAGGATGCTTCGATCAGGATGAGATAATTAAAGCAGGAAAAATCATGTTGGGCCGGAGGAACATGTCAGAAGATTGGACGTCAGGCCGATGGATCGGTCGACATATCGACAGAAGGCTTCGAGCCATAGATTCGGGCATTGGGCCAAGAAGAGCAGATATTGCGCTAAGGATATCGGAGTTGTGGAGTTAACTGGCTGATTGGGCAATAGGCCGCAAGAGAGGACGATGCGCCGAAGGATCGGATGAAGCGTCGAGGAACTAATGACATGCTAGACAACTTGATTAATGCTTAGTATTAATTGTCTAGATCGAAGTATGTTTTACATGTGCAAGATTAACTATGATGGCAAGGCATGGAGCAAAATAAAGTCCTAGAGTCAAGGACGCGATCACATTTGAAGTTCGAGAGTTCGTCGGAAGTCCGGACGTTCGTCGGAAGTTCTAAAGGAACCAGCCGAGAAGTCTCGGAGCTTGCTAGAGAAGCTCATCGGAACTCACTAAGAAGATTATTGTGAAGTCCAGGAGCTTACCGGGAGTCCGTCGGAAGTTCGCCGGAAGATCGCCAGAAGCTCGCTAGAAGAATAGACATAGGGACTTGTTTTGCTTAGCAAATGTCTTAGGATTCGTAGTTAGCACGTAATTGGGCTTGGATTTGGGCCAACCCAATTAGGGGCCAGCTAGGCCTATGTAAGAATTATGTTGGGCTCAATAAGAAGCCCAAACGGTGCCCAAAGAAGTTTCACCGTCATGACATAGTCTTCGAGATTGTGTCAGGCGGTGGTACTGCCAGTCTGGGCTATTGTACCACCCCTAGCAAGGTGCCAGGCAGTGGTACCGCCAGTCTAGGCGGTAGTACCGCCCAGCACTACCCCCTAAGCGGTGGTCCCGCTAGACCTAGGCAGTGGTACCACCCAGGGCAGTGTCAGCGTCAGACTGACACTAGGCGGTGGTACCACCCAGTGTAGGCAGTGGTACCGCTCGTGCCCGGGGAACCCAAGATAGGAAAGTTTTAGGCTCCAAGTTTGAATCAACTTGAAGCCTATAAATACCCCTCTCATCCTTGATTAAAACACATAAGTATTGAGAGTAAAAAAGTATAGAAACGCTACTGCAATCTTGTGTGAGCTCCTCTCAAAGTTCTAAGTATTAGAATAGATTGAGAGAGGAGTAAGTGAGAGTGCAAGGGTTATCTCCTAAACCTAGTAAAAGGAGAATTAAGTTGTAAAAGGTGATTGGCCTTCACCTATTGAAGGAAGGCCTCTAGTGGACACCGGTGACCTTGTCGGAGGAGGAAGCTGAAAGTAGATGTAGGTCACGTTGACCGAACCACTCTAAAATCTGGTTTGTATTTACATTTATGCAATTTGTCTTTTCTGCAAACATCTTTAAGTGCTTATTGCCTTCAATAATTTTATGAACTCGCTTTCAAGTTAAGTTTCCGAAAACGGTTTTACATCGGAAACGATTTTATCATACGAAAGTTTTTAAACCATCGTTATCTTACCGCTGCACTAATTCACCACCCCTCCCCTCTTAGTGCCGACCTCTTGATCCTAACAAGAACTCTTGGATTCAAAAATCCAAGCAACATGTCATGATAAAATCATATATTACATCACACTTCTCCCCCTTTGTCATCAACAAAAAGGAGAAGTTCAACGAGTAAGTGTTTAGACATAATTTTAAATCATTGTATAATAAACATAATCTCAAGTTTTATAATCATGCAAGTTAGCAAGTTTTAGAGATGTGTAGAGTTTAACATATTTGCTTTTCTTTGCAATGTTAAAGATAGCAAGTTTTCGAAAAAGAATGCAAGATAGCATTTTTGCCTCTTGTTAAAGTGTGCAAGCTAGCAATTCTTGCTTCTTTTGCGATGTGCAAGTTGCAAGTTTTGCTTCTTGAGATATGCAAGATAGTACTTTTGCTTCTCTTGAGATTGCAAGATAGCAATTCTTGGTGATGCTCAAGATAGCAAGTTCTACATCATGCAAGCTATTAAATTTTACAACAATTTAGAACATGCAAGCTAGCAATTTTTACACATATGAAAGTTGGCAAAGTTTTGCATCTTTTGAGATTAGCATGCTTTTTGCTTCTCTTTATGATGTGCAAACTAGCAACTTTTCTCCCCCCTTTGTCATTGTGCAAGAGAAGGAAATAATATAATTTTGTAATTCTTTTCCCGTTACATCAATTTATAAATTATGACAAAGATAAAATATCATTTAAAAAAATCATAGTATCGCATGCATCATTCCAAATCATAAGTATTTCAAATCATGATGGTATTAAAATTTTAAATTACATTACATCCTACCATGCATGATCATAACTTCTCATTTGTATGCATCAACATAAATTCATGAGTATTTCATGTATAATTTTATATCATCATATGAAAAATAACAAGAAAAATTTGATGATGAGATATACAAATCATGAAGACAAATTGTGAATATCAAGAGACCTATTATGATTCTTTTTGGATAACTCAAATAGCAAAAAGAAAGACTCATAGTAAATAATCTTGATTTATAAAAAGAATTCTCAAGTTATAATTCCGAGAAATCAAGAGAAACCATGATTCATTTTAACAAATCTCCTCTTAAATAAATAATGAAAAGAATTCTTAGGAGATCATGAAAAATCTTGATTAATATAAAGAGAATCTAATCTTATCATAATTTGATAAATATTCTCTTAAATGAGTGAATCATACATGCATCAAGAATGATGTTTCATGTTGAATATACCACAAGTCGTAAATACGATAAATGATTTAGTTGGATATATTATCTCATTAGTCATATGAAAATAGATCCAAAATCATCATCAAAATCACTTTTCGGAAAATTCAATGAAGGCAACATAGATAGATTCACATGAGAACTTGATTCATGCATAATGTTTCAATTCAAAAAAAATATTTATAATTCTAAAAAAATCATGATTTATCTACAAAATTTTCCTCTTTAGTAAATGACAAAAAGAAGCATAAGAGATCAAATAAGCGATCTTGATTCATAAAAGATTTCATGTTATAAGTCTCGAGAAATTATGATTTCGATAAAATTTATTCAAATTTATCAAATCATTTTCATAGTCCAAGAGATTCATAAAAGTATAATATACATGGATTTATTAATCTTTTATCGAAAAATCAATAAGATAGAGATGGAAAATGTATTCCCTTTTTATATGTTTCATTTGAAGTTGTTTGTTTCATAAAAGACAAGTATGCCTTTGTCTTTTATGCCAAATAAAAATATACATCATCGTTTAAAACCAAAAGACAAAGACAAAGACAAAGACAAAGACAAGATTCATTACAAAAATTTTCATGACAAAAAATATAACACATTAAACATAAGACTTCTTTAAACAAGAGATTTGATTTATCATTTTAATTCCAATGATAATGCATTTTTTTTATGTGTTTCATTTTACATGATTGATTTTATATAAGTATGCTCAAGTTTTTCATATAAAAACTATACATCATAGTTTAAAATCAAAAGAGTAAATCTCATCACAGAAATTATCAAGATCAATAAACCATAAATTACCCAAAAATCATGATGCATAATTTCGAAATATAAACTTATTAACCATGATCATTATGCATCATTACTTTAGGCATGATATCAAAACATGGTTCAAGTTTTTTTAAGGTACAACATGCACAATTTCACATTAAGCATGATATCAAACCTCTTAACATTTTCATTAAGACATCAAGCATTTCCAATCAAAATAAAAAATTATCAAGATACATATTATTTCCTCTTAAAAAATATACATAGGATTATCATTAGATTTAAATCTAACATTTTATTCCTTTATCATAAAACATGTAATTTTTATTTTCTTTTTCAAAATTACTAGCATGATCCCCTCTTCTTTATTTATTTATTATATTTTATATATTAATTTAAAAATAACATATGAAATGCATCAAGTAATTTTAAAATAAATTAAGGGGGTTTTGGGTGAGTCATTTACCTCATCGTCGAGAGCCGTTAAGGCGAAGTTCGTCGTTTTGTCTTCATCGGTTTGCTCCTCATTATCGGATGAGCTTGATTCATCCCAAGCCGCCTTAAGTGCTCTCTTCTTCTTTGGCAACTTCTTTTTAAACTCATTTTTATTCTTTAATTCTTGTTTAATGAACCTTTCAAATTTTATAGTGAGAAGTTCGAGTTTATCATCACTTAAGCTTTCACTCGAGTGATCTTTATTTGTTCCAAGTGTCAAATCATTCTTATTCTTTGGAAGGTTGTTTTTGTTAGTCATAGGTGCCCAGCAAGCCAATCACGTAAGTGTTGGCACGTGTGACTTAACACAGAATTTTTTTGCTTATTATATTATGATATTTATTACTTTATATTGACTATTGCATATATGCATGTATATATTATGATGTCCTTGGATTTGTGCAATGGGAATCAGATCGTGATGAGATCACGATAATGAGACCGATTTGCCTTTAAACACAGATCCTAAATAATCTCAATCATAGGTTACTCGAGAGGGACATCGAGATAACCAGACAAACTAGTGTGTTGTATACCCATCCATATGATGGATGCAACTGGTCTCATAGCTGCTTGTGTGGGGATACTAAGGATACAGTACAAGTGCTTATTGGAGAATGAGTTCACCAATTGATCTGCTTACGGAATGCTAGATGGTTGATAATGCCTTATTGTCAAATAGCGATTTCGTAGTCCCAATGGTGTATCTAGTCCTTAGACTTGAGACACCAAGAATATCCTGTATGAGTACTCCATTCTTTGATACTAGACTTATAGGTTTGGATGTTCCAAATCTAGTACAACCGATCATTGGGAGTGGCAATCAACCTTACGAGGGCTATTGAGTGTCGATAGAGGATCATCCACTCTCGGCGTCATGAGAGAATTATTCTATATATTCTTGCTCAGACAAATCCCTAGCTAGGGTCATTCAGATTGAGAGAGAAAGAGTTCTCCGGGAGAATCCGATTAGAGCGAGACTCGAGTAGAAACCATATGGGTCTGATAGCACCATACCAAATATATGGTCTCTAGGATATTATATGGATGAGGGACTATAGGTACACGGTAACTGAGGACAGATAGGTCTAATGGATTAGATTCCCCTGTATCGTCTAAGGACTATGGCGTAGTGGCCTAGTACGTCCGTAGTCGATGAGTCAAGTGAATTATTTTGGAGATAATAATTCACAAAGCCAAAAGGAGTTATGATAGATATGACTCACGGCTAGCTCGATATTAGGCCTAGAGGGTCACGGTTGCTCAGGCAGTACCATCTCTTAACAGGGGCGGTACCACCGCTTGACTTCGCTCGGAGACCGAGCTCAGGCGGTACCACCACCTAGTCTCGCTCAAAGACTGAGCCCAGGCGATACCACCGCCTGACTTGGGTGGTTGCACCGCCCAACTTTCTTGAGCTCCTAGGCGGTGCCAACGCCGACCCAGGTGGTGCCACCGCCGGCCAAGAAATCTGGGTTTGAATGGGCTGATCCATTCGACCCAATTTGGGTTTGTCAAGGGCCCAATTGCCCCCGGATTAAGTTAATGGGATCATCTCTCATTTCTAAAGACATTTACTGCAACTTGCTATGGTGCATCAATCGCTTCTTCCGGCGAGCTTCCGGCGAACTTCCGGCGAACATCCGATGAACCCTCGGCGATGCTTCGGCGGACTTCCGGCAAACTCCTGGACTTGCGACGATCCACTTGGCGAGTTCCGACGAGCTTGTTTGGCAAGCTCCTAGACTTCTCGGATTTGTTCCCGTAGAACCTCCGACGACCGTCTGGACTTCCGTCGAACTCTCGAACCCCCAACGTGATCATGGTCTTGATTCCGACGCAACTCCTGCTGTACGTCTTACTTCCATCGTAGTTAATCCTGCACACTTATCTCAACATATGTATTAGATAACAAATGACAATTGATTTCATCATCAAAATCCGTGATTCAACAATCTCCCTCTTTTTGATGATGACAATCAATTGATAATGGAGTTAATCTTAACTCCCCCTATCTATATGCCATACTTGAGATAAGTCATTCTTGAATTCAAAGCCTTTGAATTCAAGAGACATATTGATAAGTTAAGATCGTTTAACCTTATCAATACTCCCATCATGATTCCTATCATGATGTATCTCTCTGAAAATGATGTCAAGGCTTGACATTCATTTTCAGATTTTACATTTCAAATGTGAAAGATAACAATCGTAGCAATTCATCATATGGTAAGATATCAACATGTAAAACTGCGATGTAAGTTCTTGATATCTTAACATAATACAAACATTTCAAGTGTTTAGCAATCATAACATTTCATCACATAACAAGATATCAATTTGTAGAATTACGATGTAAGCTCTAGATATCTTAACATAGTGTAAATATGACAATCATAGCAATTTTATCACCAATTTATCATATATTTCGATGCAAGCTTTTGATATCTTAACATAATTCAAGTTCAAATATGACACTCATAGCATCAATTCATATAGCATTAAATTCAAATATGACACTCATAGTATCAATTCATATATTTCTCCCCCTTTGTCATCAACAAAAATGAGAACGATATAAGCAAATTTTAACTAGGTTTATGTCATTTTTCAACAATAAGTGATAGAATATCAATTATACAAACATCTCAAGCAAAACATGATATGAAGATAACTTTCATTACTTATTCCTCTTTATTTGTTATTATCTTTTTGCATGAAGGAGAAAAGCCATTTGTGAGTTTACTCGAATGAAGTTAAAATTGATAAGATATTAAAGCACGCTTCATTTTTACAAGGATCAAGATATGTGTTTGAATCAAATCTTTGCACGTAAAACTATTTCTCAAAAGATATAAGAAGGAATCATCAAATCCATTTCTCGAAAGATATTTTTCACATGATAAGTCTATGAGAGATGCATTTGCTAATTGATTCAATATGTCAAAAATTAATAATGTGAATCAAACTCGATATGACATATGTTTATTAAGTCCGGAAGAGAATAATGTACTGAGAAAATCAGATTGTTAGGATCAAGAAGATCCGAAAATGAAATTTAACACTTTCATGCATTCGGACGAGGTTTTGCTATAGATTTTCAAATTCAATCATGAAGATAAAAATGCTTATTATCATGGAAATTTTTGTATCCAAAATACATAATTTCCAACATATAATTAAGGCATGTAATTGTGTAAAATCATCATGGCAATTAAGTGATTTGATCATTAAATCAAGAAAGTCCGAAAAATAATCTTAACAAGTTCATGCATTCGGACACATTAATATTCATAATTCTCTTCTAATAAAATTAAATTATTCTTCACTTAGAGGTTTAAAAATATCAGCTAGTTGATGCTTAGTATCAATGAACTCTGTGATTACATCATGATTAGTGATATGATCTCGTATAAAGTGATGTCCAATATCAATATGTTTTGTTCTTGAGTGTTGAATGAGATTCTTTGTTAAACATATTACACTTATGTTATCACATTTAATGGGAATATTTTTAAGATGGACTTTATAATCTTCTAAGGTATTTTTCATCCACACAACTTGCGCATAGTACGCACTAGCTGCAATATACTTAGCTTCGGTTGTTGATTATACAACCGAGTTTTGTTTCTTAGATGACCAGGAAACAAGGGAATGTCCCAAAAATTGATATGTTCCTGATATGCTTTTTCTATCTAGTCTACACCCAGCAAAATCCGAATCAGCATAAGCAATTAACTCAAAATTCTCGGTTTTTGGATACCATAATCCTAGATTTGTGGTACCTTTAAGATATTTAAGTATTCTTTTAACCACTTTGAGATGAGATGTCTTAGGGTTCGATTGAAACCTAGTACAAAGTCCTACACTGAATATGATATATGTTCTAGTTTTAGTGAGGTAAAGTAAACTTCCTATCATACCCCTATAAGTTTTTTGATCGAAGCTTTCTCCACTTTCATCAACTTCTAACTTTGTGGAGGTGCTCATAGGAGTGTTAATAGCTTTTGAGCTATCCATATTAAATCTTTTCAACAGATCTAAAGCATATTTAGTTTGACTAATAAAGATGTCATTGCTTAGTTGCTTAATTTGTAAGCCTAAGAAAAATGTTAATTCTCCCATCAAACTCATTTTAAATTCGAGACTCATGGTTTTAGCAAAAGATTCACAAAGAGATTCATTCGTAGAACCGAAGATAATATCATCAATATAAATCTGAACAATGAGAAAATTATTTTTAAAATTCTTGATAAACAATGTAGTATCGACCTTGTCTTTTGTGAAATTATTTTCAATAAGAAAAGAACTAAGTCTCTCGTACCAAGCCCTTGGGGCTTGTTTTAAACCATAGAGAGCTTTAGTTAATTTAAATACATGATTAGGGAGGCTATTATTTTCAAATCCGGGAGGTTGTTCAACATAAACTTCTTCAGAAATAAAGCCATTAAGAAAAGCGCTTTTAACATCCATTTGAAATAATTTAAAATTATTATTACTAGCATAGGCACGGAGCATCCTTATGGCTTCTAATCTAGCCACAAGAGCAAAGGTTTCTTTGTAATCGATACATTCTTCTTGGTTGAAACCTTTGGCCACTAATCTAGTCTTGTTTCTAACCACAATACCATATTCATCTTGCTTGTTTCTAAAGACCCATTTAGTATTAATAACTAAATGGCCATTTGGCCTAGAAACAAGCTTCCACACTTCATTTCTCTCAAATTGATTTAACTCATCTTGAATTACGATAATCCATGAATCATCTTTCATGGCTTCGTCAATACATTTAGGTTCAATTTGGGAGAGAAAAGCGATGTTGACACAAATTTTTTTAAGAAAAGAATGTGTTTGAAATCCCTTAGATGTGTCTCCTAGGATTAGCTCCTTAGGATGAGCATCTACATACTTCCAATCCTTGGGTAAGGATGTTTCGGAAGTGGATGCATCCAAGTTGCTAGTTGGAGAAGGGGTTTCATTTAAATTCAAAGAATCAAAATTAACATCATCATCAAAATCATTTTTCTTGATTTCGAAAATCTTATTGAAAACAACATGAATGGATTCTTCTATGATTAAAGTTCTTTTATTGAAGATACGAAAAGCTTTAGAAACCAAAGAGTAACCAAGAAAAATTCCTTCATCGGATTTAGCATCAAATTTTCCTAAGGTATCTTTTTCATTCAAGATAAAACACTTACACCTAAAAACTTTAAAATATGAAACATTGGGTTTTTTGTTGTTCCACAACTCATAGGGAGTTTTGGTGAGTAAGGGTCTTACTAGAACTCTATTCAAAATATAGCATGTAGTATTTACGGCTTCGGCCCAAAAATATTTGGGTAGGCTATGCTCATTCAACATGGTTCTTACCATTTCTTGTAAATTTTTGTTTTTCCTTTCTACTACTCCATTCTGTTGAGGATTTATTGGAGTAGAGAAGTTGTGATTGTATCCATAAAATTCATAAAATTCTTAGAAATCATAATTTTGAAATTCACCACCATGATCACTTCTAATTGATGAAATCATAGAACCCTTTTCATTTTGAACAAGTTTGCAAAACTTGGTAAAATATCTAAAGCATTCATTTTTGTGTTTTAAGAAATAAGTATATGTGTATCTACTATAGTCATCTACAATGACGAAGGCATATTTGCTAACTCCTAGGTTTGATGTAGAGATTGGTCTGAACAAGTCCATATGGATCAATTGTAAGGGCTTAGAGGTGCTTATTTGATTCTTAGATTTGAAACTATCCTTAATTTGTTTTCCTAATTGACAAGCATCACACACATTATCTTTGATGAACTTGATATGAGGAATTCCTCGTACAAGTTCTTTGGATGATATTTGAGTGATTAGTTTTATGCTAGCATGACCTAATCTCCTATGCCAAAGCCAAGCATCCTCATTCAAAATTGAGAAACACATTTCATTGCAAAGATCATTGATGTCAATGGTGTATACATTATTCTGTTTTAATGCAATCATAGATGTGTTTTTGTATGGTTTTTCAATAATGCAAGCATTAGATTCAAATTTGACGATATATCCTTTATCACATAATTGACTAATGCTCAAGAGGTTATGTTTTAAACCACCAACTAACAAAATATCTTCAATAAGGAAGTTAGATTTGTTACCTATGGTGCCTTTGCTAATGATTTTACCCTTGTTGTTGTCTCTGAAGGTGACATAACCTTCATCTATGCTAGTAAGCTTAGAGAATTGAGATGGATCTCTGGTCATATGCCTTGAGCATCCATTATCAAGGTACCATCTCTTGCTCCTAGCTTGTGATGGTGTATGTCTCTACAAGAAAGGATAATTTTTAGGTACCCATTTACTTTTGGGTGCCTTAAAAACTGATATACATTATTTATTATGTTGCATAGAGTTTATCATGGTTCCTTTAGGAACCCAACTCAGTTTGTTCGGGCTAATTTTCTTGAATTGACAATGATACGTTTTATGTCTATGTTTGTCACAAAAGTTGCATTTGCTTTGGTGCCGAACATATAAGATAGGGCCTTTTATGAAGGTGGTTGGATTTTGGTGAGGACTTCTCACAAATCCAATTCCACTTCTTTTGGGAACGTGACCCTTATTTGTAAGGATCATGTTCAAAGACTTGCTACCAACCTCGAATTTCTTCAAGGTTTCTAGATCATGACATTTTATACATGGAGCTAAACTATCATGATATTCAGTTTTTAATTTATCAAAATTACTAATAAGACTATCATGCTCCTTTTTTAACAATTTATATTTTCTACTAATTATTTTGCATTCATCAAATAAGTCATGGAACACATTTAATAATTCATCAAATGATAAATCTGCATCAATTAAATTTGTTATCTCCTCTCCGATGGCCATTAGGGCGTAACGAGCAACTTGCTCGGTGTTGGACTCCTCTTCTTCGGATGCACTTGAGTCATCCCACGTTGCTTTTAGCGCCTTCTTCTTTGATGTTCTCTTCTTGGCTTGGGGACAATCACTTTTGTAGTGTCCCGGCTTTTTACACTCGTAACAAATAACTTGGTCCTTTTTGGGTTCAAATTTATTTTTTGTGTCATTTTTAAACTTGTTTCTCTTAATGAATTTTTTGAATTTCCTTATTAGAAGTGCCAAGCCATCGTCACAGTTCTCATCACTTGAGTTTTCTCTCAAGTGGTCATCTAAAGTTCTAAGTGACATATCCTTCCTGTTTTTTGGAAAGATGTCTTCTTGCTCTTTATGAGCCTCGTAAGTCATTTCATAGGTCATTAATGACCCGATTAGTTCTTCAAGAGGGAAGTTATTTAAATCTTTAGCCTCTTGAATAACAGTAACTTTAGGGTCCCAACTCTTAGGAAGGGATCTTAGAATCTTATTTACGAGCTCAAAATCCGAAAAAATTTTACCGAGTCCTATTAGACCATTGACGACATCCGTGAAACGGGTGTACATGTCGCTAATAGTCTCGCTCGGTTTCATTCGGAAAAGTTTAAAAGAATGTATCAAAAGATTGATTTTTGACTCTTTCACTCTACTCGTGCCTTCATGAGTCACTTCAAGTGTATTCCAAATATCAAATGCGGTTTCACAAACCGAAATAAGATTGAACTCATTTTTATCAAGCGCACAAAATAAGGCATTCATAGCCTTTGCATTAAGAGCGAAAGTCTTCTTCTCCAATTCATTCCAATCGATCATTAGAAGAGAAGACTTCGAAACTCCATTTTTGACAAGATTCCAAAGTTCAAAATCCATTGAAATAAGGAAGATCCTCATTCGAGTCTTCCAATAGGTGTAGTCTGTCCCATTGAACATAGATGGACGTGTAATAGAGTGGCCCTCTTAGTTTCCAGCGTATGCCATCTCTCTTGGGTTTTAATCCATTTGAGAGTTAACCCACTCTGATACCAATTGTTAGGATCAAGAGCACTAAGAGGGGGGGGGGTGAATTAGTGCAGCGGAAAACATTCGACGATTAAAACTGCGTTCGTACGATAAAAACGATTTCGGTAAGAAAACCGATTCAAAAATTATCTTAACTTAAGATTAGGTGAAGTGTAGTTAAAGTAAAGCTATGGAGGTAGTTTGCAGTTAAGATAGAGAACATAATGTAAATGCAAACCGAGATTTAGAGTGGTTCGATCAATCTTGACCTACATCCACTTTTGGTTTCCTCCTTCGATGAGGTCACCGACGTCCACTAGAGGCCTTCCTTCAATAGACGAAGGCCAACTACCCTTTTACAACTTTACTCCTTTTGACAGGCTTAGGAGACAACCCTTACAGATTTTTCACTCCTCTCTTGAATGATCAAAACTTAGACGAAAAGAGGGAGAAGAACTTTTGACCTTTACAACACTTTTGAGCTCTAAAATTCTCATAATAAGATCAAGATTTCGGTGCCCTTTCATGCAGGAAAGGGTGGGGTTTATATAGGCCCCAAACTGGTTTGAATTTGGAGCTCAAAAATGTCATTTCCCAGATTTTCGGGGTCCTAGCGGTACTATGTTAGAACCCTTGCAGATTCTAAACTTGGGGTTGATCTCTTTAGGGGATCGGCCTCCTTGGAACTCTATAGGGGTTCCTCCCTCCAAGTTGCTGCTCAAAGGCTGCAGAAAATATTCATCTATTGCTTGAGAAAAGAGGAGGAATACATGGCTATTTATAGGGCTTCTAAACCCTAACTCCTAATAGGACTCCTACTTAAGACTCTTACTTTTAACCAACTCCT
>NW_008991831.1:45909-67051 GCF_000313855.2 Musa acuminata subsp. malaccensis | reverse complement strand
TATATATGTATGTATATATATATATGTATGTATATATATATATATTTATATGTATATGTGTATATATATATATGTATATGTATATATATATATGTATATGTATATACATATATATATATATATATATATACATATACATATATATATATATATATACATATGCATATATATATACATATATATATATATACATATATATATATATACATATATATATATATATATACATATATATATATACATATACATATATATATATATACATATATATATATATATATATAAATATATAAATATATATATATACATATACATATATATATACATACATATATATATACATATACATATACATATACATATATATATATATATACATATATATATATATATATACATATATTTATTTTCAAAATAATTTATATTTTTATGAGGTGTTGTCAGAATATTTAATAGAAAAAATCATAAATTATAAGTATACACTTACCTTTGTACTATTTTGAATTCAAAATTATAATCTTACTCTCACTTTTTATCATTTTCTTTTTAAAATTATAAATCTAGCCCTACGTTTTATTGTTTTGCTCGGGAGTAACGTTGCTACTGTGGCATCCCCTGAATGGTTAAAAGAATCTATAGATTTTCTTTTTTTATAGTTTATCATACAACACAATTATATTACTTTCTAATCCCTCCCTCTTTCAAGATACACATCCTGATTACTTGTATTATTTTTATTTATTTAACTAGTGTTAGAGTCTTATCTTAATTTTCTATTATGTGCACACAAGAGAATCTATTTCCCAATTATATTTTAGATGACTTTTTCAATAAAGTATCCGCAAAAGACAGAAGGAATACACTTAGGACAAATCATGTGGCTCTTGGCTTAACTTTCTAACTTTCTATTTGGCTTTATAATATTTTACCTTTTTTTTGTCCAATCGAAGGTAAAAAATTACTATTCTTGTTCTAACAGATAATTCAATCTTTTTTAAAAATAATTCTAGTTCAAAATAAATGTAAATTAAGAAATTGATCGTCTTATCAATTTTTTTGTACATTAAATTTTTAGAATATACTACTGAAGAAAAATATTTAGAATGTTCCTAGGAAGGTTTTTTTTATAATAGACATAGAGGATATAAGAAAAGATTTAGATTTATGTGAGAAGATGTGAAAAATCTTTTTGGATTAGATCCTTCATTATGGCTATATTTTCTCACATTCTATATACATAAACTTGGGTCATTCCTTAAGGGCAGCTTTGTCCCCGTTGTCTCCTCCACAACCTCTACTATTTGTTTTAAATAGTGTCACGCGGATCTTATGCCAATAATTTAGCTTAAGCACCATTATTTAGCATTTGGATTACTAGCCGGCCTGCGCATCCAAGCATGGCTCTCAATCTCTTGGTATATCTTTTGTTAGGAGCATGATTGGAGACAAGCTCTTATCAGGAAATTATTCTAATCAATAATAAATAATACTATGGTATGGATTAGATCTCTTATCAGGCCCACAAGGAGGATGCATGTGAGAAAGTGATATCTTTTTCCCATTGCACATGCTACTGAGTACAAGCGGGGATACCCCAATAATTGAGTCGACGTACGTCATCTGACCAGCCACCAGCAAGTTCAAGGACTTTAGTGCACACTAAAATGCTGGGGAATGCCTAATGGAAGTTGCTGAAAGGTATCATAGTTTTTGTAGCATAAAAGATGATGGTGGGATGCAGATAGGTTCCCCTTCTCTTGGCAAAAGGTCAGTCAGCTTCTCATGCACTCGGGCAGGGTTATCAAATCATTCTAGGGCACAACCCTTAGTACCAAAGCTAGGTTTTGTTCCTTCCAAGGTCTAGTGGCTCTTAAATCCACAAGGGGGAGCTCTGCTTTACAAATATTCTAGTGACGCTGGTCCTGCAGGAATCTGATCTACCGATATGGATCAGCAGAGCTAGAGAAATAGTGTTCCTGATGATGTGCCAGTACTTGTGTGATCAGAAGTTCTCGGTCTCTACGTGTTCAGCAGCAATTTCTGTGGATCGTGCTTTCATTATTTTTTAGTCTGTAATAATGATTCAAAGACTAAAGTGGACCTTCTGCCTGCTGCAAACCGTGTCCCCTCCCATCCTAATTATGATATCTGGCTTATCCATAAGGAAAATACAGCAAAATTTAACACAGGCTTTTGGCTTGCTGAAATGGTCCTATCTATTGCAAGCTGCTCTTTCTTTTCAGGAATCCACTACTCGTGTGGGGCTCTCAGGAGTTTGACATGTCTTCAGATAGCTTCTGTTTGTTTCTCTGCAGCTCCATATGCTTTTGCTGTGCTTCTTTCACTTCATTTCATTATCATCCTTCTTCTTCAGTTCATGGTTTGCTAAGTCACTGCAAATAGCTAGAGAACATACTTTTTCATATGAGGCTCAGTTGTGTGATCTCTTTGAGAGGCCAAACTCCACGTTTGGGAAAATATCCTCATGGAGAAGCATGTAGAGGCACATGGAGATGAAGTGAAATTACCTTTTATCTGGCAAGGATATATCTTTGATGCCTGTTTGATGTAGTAGCAAAAGTAGCACCAACATCAGTTTGCAGTCTCAACATGACTAAAAGCCTGCAGATAATTCATATGGATGTAGAACTCAAAATAGCTGAAGGGAAATGTATGCAGTTCCGGATAATTCATTTGGATGTAGAACTCAAAATATGTGGGATGTCGAATCCTTAATCTGATATTTTTCTTTCTTCTTTGAAAGTGTTAGCTGTCATAACCAGTAAATATATGATCAGATCACTAGAAGTTATATCATATTCTGTCTTCACTATTTATCATTCATTAAAACCAATATCAGAAGTAACTGAAAAATATTATATGATTTTTTATTTCATCGAGAAGTTATATGTTTAACATTTAAATGGATGAATTTATATATAAAAGCATTTCCTAAGGGCATATTATAAATTCAAGCGGTTTGTAATCTGCTCATTGACGGATGCTTTTGAAATAAACCACTTTCCATATCACACTACACAAAGAACCTACTTTCCACTAGAGTTAATGGTGCCAAAAAATAAATCTGAAATAGTGTATCACATCAAGCAAATTGATGCTGGCTCAGTGCATATTTCATGGTCCAGGCGAACGGTGGATACATCAGTCCCAGTCACCACAAGTGCTGATGCAAAGTCAATGTTGCTTGCATCAAGTCAGTATATAATCCCAATCCTTGTAATCAATTAATAACGATGACTGGCCATTACATTACACAAAACGTGGATGAGACATACATTGTAATCTAATTCAGCAAAATGAATTTGCCATATAGGTAACAATTAAAATTATTCATATAAAAATGCATATTTTACAAATTCTTCATGTTAATTTTCTCAAGTTTCACGAAAAATAATGGCGATTTAAATTTCATACGAACTTCTAAGAGTATATAATTGTAATATATATTCTATGGTGCCACCATTATTTTAGGTACACATCTTTTGTGATTTATTAATATTATTTTGATTAACTCGCTCATAAAAAATATGATCTATTTTAGAAAAATATCCTTGAAAAGATTAAGAGCAATATATTTACCCATACCAATTTTGATATAGCATATGCATACCTCTAAATATTAGGATCCTCTACATATGCCCCTCGTAATAATGAAAAAAATTATGTTAATCATGGTTAACTGTGTATACATATTCAATGTACCAAAAAAAATCTTCATTATTTAATTGTTATGAAAAAGATATTTTTTTAAAAGATGTTTACGAATCAGAAACAAAATATATACGAGGCATATATTTATGTATTTATATAATTTAAACTTAACATTATAAGGATGTTTTGAAAAACACTGTATTCGTAAAGATAAACAGGCACTCTTAGTAAAAGAAATAATTAATTATTTTTATAAAAAGATTATATTGATTAAACTATAAGGTTAACACATAGGAGATGGTATGTACGAGGACCACTGAATAAAACATTTGTACTTTGGTATGCTAGTTCACGAGTAGTAGTGATCCTCCTTTTGAGACAGAGTCCAGCTAATAACATTGAGTTGGGATGTCAAAGTGAGAGAATCGAAGACTATGTTCTATAGAGTTCATGGCATAATCGTCTTCTTGCTGAGATATCTTATGGCAGTTAGATTTGACTTTCAAGCTAGTGAGGCCTTCCTTTTATATGCTCCCAGAAGCCTCACAAAGATGGTCATGTATTCAGCTTAGATGATGCTGCTTGCCCCTCTGAGGCTTTGATATTGTTGTTCTCATCTCAAATAACAAAACCTAAACCAATATTCCCAGAGAGCTAGCGCAGGATGAGTCATCATTTTCTAAGAAATAAAAGCAATGGTGTGTTAGAGTAGTCCTGTGACGAATGATAGATGATCCATGTTCCTTCTCCTCATGAGATTTGGTATAGTCTCTCATCATAATGATACCTCTACACCAAAGAGAGAAGGGAAGGGATCGACGGTTGAAAAATAAACAATCATTTACCCAAAGAAAGTTTAGCCAAAGTATCAAAGAAAGGTTCCTGTTAGCGGAGGAACCAAACTTGCTAAAGGGCTGACCATTGGTTGATTGGTAAGTTGTTCCTCATCATTAACTTTGGGGAGGAGGTTGGATGCTTGCATTGGATTCCCTCACGAATATTCTCTCTATAGTTAGGATGCACGCCCTGAGCATTCAACACACTAAGTACCAGCTCCACGGGATATGGGCCCGCCTTAACGGAGGTGGTCCCACAATTATTTGAGAGAATTGGCATTTGCTTTGGAACGTCTTAGTTTAGAACATGACACATTCTATTCATCGATCTACAACGCAACCTAATCTACTGTCCAAGTACGTGCATGCATACCTACATGTGCCAACTTTTTATCAGCATCCACTACCCACAACCCACCAAGCAGGCGTGTGGGACACGGTATACAGGGAGTTGTGTTGTAGTGCTTATTTACCAGTATGTATAGTGATCAGATTTATACTAGATGATGTGTAAATGAGTTGAACTTTGGATAGAATAATACCATACTATGTATAATAATAAGATGAGTAACCTGTTACGAATGAAACGAATAAACACCACTTCATATTTAGTTAGGTGTTTAGGGTGTAACTTTTACTTCTTTTCTAATGCCCACTATTGGTACATGTTATCCTACAAATCAAGTATACTGACACAAATATATTCTTTCTGGTCCAACATTTATGATGGCTAGGTTGACGTAACTCATAGTTCACTTATATATATAATCATGGTTAAAACAAGTAGTCATGTTGTTACAGTGAACCCATCAATCAGATCACCACTACCAACCACCTGCTGCAAGTCATCATCATATCATATAGATTAGACCAATAAATCACTCATTTTGCTTCACTGCCCAAAAAAAGAATCAGATAATTGTCCCACATCACATCGTGCTCATCAACATAGCACACATAATGATATATATTAGCATTGTGTTTGCATAAAATGGTACACTATAAACACAGTTCATCAAAATTATATATAGGTTATGCAGTTGGTCCAACTTCCCCCTCCTACAACGGTAAGAATTAGCTTAGTGACCGTTGGGAATCTCGTAGGCCTTCATCTTTTTTTTTTATCTTTAGGTTCAGGACGACCCTTTTACAGATCCGCTTTGACAAAGGAGATAGGGCGGGGCGTAGAATGGTGTCCTATGGAAGCAACAGTAGGATGTATGCTGTTGTGGCTGCAATTGAAGAGAAGGATAGGAAGAGGGCTTTCCTCCGTGTGGGGGTTGCGTCGCCCGTGGCCAAGCTTGCAAGCCAAGCGTCGTCTGCCAGCATCATTCCACCTGCCGGTTCTGATGTTGATGTTGATGCTGATGTTGAAGACGAAGTAGAAGACGGAGTCGAAGATGATGTTGGTTTTGGCGTTGAAGTTGAAGAAGAATCACTCGCTGATTTGAGACTGTACTCCGTTAACAGAAAGAACGAAAGGAAGCTTAGTTATCAGTATGCCTGTCCCAGTTAACAAACACAAGCTACCGACCCTTTAGATAGGGTTGGAGCTGCGATCGTGACAGTAGCAAACGAGGAAAGAGGATTGGACAAGGCACAAGAAAAATCTTTTCTTTGTCTTTGCTTTCTAAGCTTCCAATCAAAGGTGGAGATTGCGAATGAAATCATCAAGGAAAAATGAATAAAAAGGCGGACAAGATATTTCAAGCAAATTTGTATATCAAAAATTAAATGTTGAGATAAAATGCGAAATTGACAGACTGACATTAGCAAGAAAGAAGCCGGTCTTTTGATCAATGATATCCGCACTCACTCCAGTACAGGAAGAAACAAATAATTGGTGGGAGATAAAGAAAAATCGCTCAAACCAGATGGTTTGCGCTGTTTCAAGATGAAGTCTTCTACTTAGAATGTAAGCAGCGTTCACATCTTCTCTTTCCAGCACACGAAAAGCCACAAGTTTACATACGAAGCTCCAAATCCAACATAAGATGTGAAAAAAAGGCCAAATCAAAGCAAGAAGAGTCACAAAGAACAAATGCAGGTAAAACACTTGGTGTTTAGACATGAAGAAAATGGTTACATACCTTGGGGCAGATTCTGGGCAGAAGGTGATGGTGTAATCGGCTCCTCCAGAGCATGTGAAAGTACTGGTCGGGTCGTCGAAGGCGTAGCTGTACGACTTGGGGCACGCCGCCTTGAACACTTCCGAGTACGCCGTCGGCCGGCAGGTGGCCGGGCTCGCATACGCCCCGCTGCAGCAGTACTCGGGCTTCCTGAACGCATCGCACGCGCTGCGGCACGCCTCCCCCACCCTCAGCTCCGCCGGGCACCGCTGGCTTATGTCCACCACGCAGCCAGCCGCCGCGCACCCCCGGCTCGCCTCCACCAGCACCGGCAGGTTGTAGCCGTCCACCAGGCTGACATCGTAGAAATCCCGCCCCGCCGACGAGGACGCGACGGTGAACTCGGCGAGCGTGGCGGGCGGGGCGGCCCCCGAGCCTTTGCACTCCACCTGGCCCGAGCCGCAGTCCCCGGTGGCGCAGGTCCAGGCGCCGCCGCCGGTAGAGGAGACGAAGCAGCCCGTCCGGGCCCAGAATCGACCGGACCAGCCGGCGGGGGATTGAAAGGAGCGAGAGGCCGCGGCCGAGAGCTCGAAGCCTGTGGGCTGCATCTGGGAGCTGCCGGCGTTGGAGAGGATCCCCGGCCACACCGTCTCCCCGCACTTGTTCACAAATGTGAATGTCGTGCTGTCCCCTGCACACAGCACGCCAGCATTCATAAGAAACTCCGAGACAAACGGCCCCATTAAAGCAGTAGCGTTTTGTTACCTTCATGGAAGAAGAAGAGTGAGAGGAGAAGAGCGAGACAAAGAAAGGTTGCAGGGGATGCAAGGAAGGAGTCCATCACAGGGTTGAGATGACTCTTGAAGAGTTCTCCGGCTTTATATTTTTCTTGCTTGCTTATTTGGTGATGATGGCAGAGGAAGGATAGAGTCTCGGGAGGGTGCAGAGATCCACCACCCAAAAATTATCAGGAGAGTGAGTGAAAAGACGGGAAGGCTGCTGAAATCCTGGGTAGCTCAATTTAGATGATGGTTGGGCCTTTTTGATTTTTGGTTTTGGGTTCTATTGTTTTCTGCTTCAATAAAGGAAACAACACCATTGAAATGTATGGGCGAACACCATTGAACGTTTCGATTTTGCATATGGAATCATTTCTGAAATTAAAATTATGATTTAGTTTCGATTTGATTTGACTCATTGATTTTCGATTGATAAAAAAATAAAATGTACTCAAATACAAAGTCAGTAGACTTTAAATCAAATTATTAACAATTATATTATCGAATCTATTTGTATTTCATTGATTTGAAATCATATTTTGATTTTAATTTTTAGAAATCAAAACCAAATCGTACGGTCTCGGTTTTGATTCGAGACAATTGAATCATTGATCCAATTTGATTTTAATTCTGAATCGATTCGATTTTAATTTAATTGTGATGATTTGAATTAAATCGTAGTCATTTCTATTGAAATGGAATGAATGGTCAATAATTTTGCATCAGAATCGTTTTTGATAGTCTTGACAATAAAAAATGTTAACATATCATATGCATCTCTCAGTTTATCGACAATATAAGAATGATTTCGTAAATAAACTCTTAGTTTCAGGCTTTTACCGTTCCATTTCCAAGCTTTTATCTTAGAGTATTTCTATCTACGACATTTCACCATATAAGAAATGATTTGTGTTTAAAAATCCCACTTCGAGACGCTTTATGAAAGCAAAATCTAAAATTAGGATTTTTTTTTTTTTATAAATCGTAGTTCGTTTAAGAACTAAGCCACTGATAAATGAGTTGTTTTAGATAGATCTAATCAAATCCAATCCTATAATAGCTTAGTCAATCCAATCCAACTCGAGTGTTAAATTGGATCCAACATTCAACTTAGAATTTCCAAACTAAATCCCTCCTAATCCTAACCCTTCGCAGATTAAATCCACAGAAATCGAATCAAATTAGTTGTTTCTGGTGGTGGCTTCGGCCTTTCAATCTATCTGTTTTGTATCTCTTTTGCATGCAGCCTCTAGTCGCGTCGCCCGTTCTGCATCGCGCGATACCGCTTGATATTTGGCCTTGAACACGTGGCAACAGATCCTGCTATTGTCAAATGAGCATTAGAGGGTGGAGCTCAGCTGTCTGGACTCGGATAGGAAACAAGAATTTTATTTTCCATCTTGCAGGTAGGTTGTTCAAAGGGGAAACGTGTCCCCATTCAGTTGGGACCCGTGAATTCCAAGTGTCAGCAGTCACCGACAACGCAATCATCCAATCCGAATCCAATACGAGATACTAAACAAATCACATCCTCATGTAGTTGATCATCATTAACGCTATTCCAATCATTAATGGACCCGTCTCCTGACATTAATGGATTGTCATCTACGCATCTCGATGACCATTGTTAGTATAGCTAGCCTACATGTCGTCTCAGATATCATTTACGAGCCTTTGGCAATCCATATGAAGGTACAAATTATAAAGGACACTAATTAATATAAAATTTTCCTCATTATGATTTCTCAATCTCCAGATATAAACTACATATAAAAAAATACATTAATCTAATTTCATAGGACTTATAATAATTACAATCGAACTTCTAATTCTAATTCCAATTTAAACTCAAAGTTTGAATTTTTTTTTTTCTTAACACGGTAATTATCATCAACTGGAAAGATCATCTTGATGTGATAACATTATCAAGAGTCACACGAGGAACACGACGATATTGGAGGTTGATAGGTTGAAGGTAATGTGATTAGTATTTTTAATTGATGGTTTTTCTTCAGATTGTGTTTATTCTAGAACTTAACTCTTGTAGATTAAAAATATTACTTGTATGAAGAAGATAGCCAGATAAGACTAAAAAATCAAATCATTCTTGCGTTTCTAGCATAACATCTTTTTATATTGTATCGATGTCCAATTCTCATGTATGGTAATTCGAACCTATCCAACTATCATGTTAACTACTTAATCATGATTATGACTATATTTTAAAAAAAAATTTTAAATATCTAAAATATCATATGTTATTTTTAACAATTATTTGACCTCTCATATTTTAGATAGTGTTGAAGGAAGTATTAATGTTAATTTGGGTTCCAATGTTTTTATTCCAGTGATCAATTTTGATGAACAGCTAAAACGAAGTATTTGGAACTTCTGGAGCTTTGCTAAGTATATAGATGCTAAACTTCAATTTAGAGGATCAAACAAATAAATCACTAACTCGAGAGGAATTTATATTTAATTTTGCCTTTCTAGATCTACATTGTTGTCTTTTCATAATCGTCGCCATTTTATACCTTTTCAAATAACAAAAAACTTGTACATTTAAAACACAACTTTTAATGCTATCATACATTCGTCATTGTACATGCAAGTTTTTATATTAGCGTGATGTCTTTTCATTATCACCACCTCCCAATACTTTTCTTATAAGCTGATTATTGTTTCGATCATTAAAGAGCTTGCATGTTATGTATCTCAGTCTTTTCATCATGCTGCATATATGATGATTATAATAATATCATCTTCGCTGTCACTCAGTGAGATTCAAGACTTGATGAGTCACACAATTATCACTGTATTCATCGAGCAATAATGTCGAGTCTCATTTGTTACGTGTAGGTGTCAAAACACTTACAAAGATTGCAACTAATTTAGTGTTCTTTTAGTAACCAAGTCTATATACCTATTGGACATGAACGGAACTATCATCAGTTGGTTTCAGGATGAGTACAGACAATTGAATTGGATTTAGATTAAATACCTAAATTGCACATCAGATTCGAAAATGCTAAAGACACTGATGGAAGCCTTTGGATTTTTCTATTTGACTTTGTTGGAAAAGTAATTTGGAAGACGGATACTCTTTGATGATTCATAGAATAAGGATTATAGAGAAGAAGATAAAAGACATTAATAACAACGTTTTTTAATTAATCACAGTTACTTTCGATCTAAACCTGTCCTAACTAAATAATATAACTTCTAATTCTAGTAGAATCCTTAAACAGACTCTTTGTTTAAATATAAATTTTAATATAACGTTATAAAAGATATTAGTCTTTTTTTTTTTTCTCTCTCGGTTTCCGTCAAAGTTGTCAGTAAAAGAATTAGCATCTCGTATGAATTGGATCGAACTGTTGTTTATCTATGCAAGCTCGACAACGTTATATTGGATGCAACGGCAACCAGCCTAGCTTAGCTAGACACTGTTTGGAATGCCCCGTTTTATGTTGACATTAGAATAGACAAGCATCACACTTGTATCTTTCATTAGCGACATTCGGTCATAAAATGTGGTCTATCATTTAGCTAATCATGATGATGGCAGCCTAAGAGTTCATCATTTTAAAGACGGGAGAAATTGACTGTGATAGAATCCTTTCTTTTTTTTTTTTGAGACGTTTGGAGCAAAGGAGCAATATCAACTCCATATCCCTTAAGTGTGTTCTTATTATTATTATTATTTTTTGTCAATACCAGTAGCAGATGAGGCATGATCCTAATTTATATTTTTAAACACATATTATTAATCAAAGATATATCTAGCATGATCAAATGAAGATTTGAATTCAGGATCTTTTGCTCTATAATCATCTTAAAGACAGTTAGGAAGAATAGATGACAAATCCTCTCAAAAGCTTAAGCAATTAAGAACAGGCTTAATATACGTTTCAACATCTCTCTCGCACGAGCAAGTGGGTTAGACTTGATGTGTGAATGATATCCGAGTGATATAAACACGAATAAAACATGGATACTGTATAAATATTTTTAATTAAACATAAACGAGCAGATACAGGATATGATCTTATGACCTGCTTTGATACCATCTTAATATATGATTGAGTGACTACTTATCTCAAAAGCTAATATATTAGGAAGGGGCTCCATATTGAGTGATGATGGTCCCAAAAATTCATAGGTAACTTCAAATAAATTTGAGTAAACTATTATTATATACTCTGAATGCCCCTAAAATAGTGACATGACGATCCAATGACCATGGGTTAGACTAGTTCAAGTTTGACCATAGTCTTTCTTCGAACCGATTTATCTCATGATCACTTCCATGGAAACTCATGCACATTATAATTAAATAATAAATAATGACAATCAATATACTCAAAAGATTAACTTGATATAACAAAATCATTATATCACAAAAGAATCTCTTAACTATTTTATATTTCCAAGTCTCATTTTTATTTAACATAATTATTTTCGATATCTTTAACAAAAAAATTCTTCCTAACATATGTGAAGTACGATACATACTTCGATGAATTACCATAAAGATGGGGGAGGCCATGAGTATTTACAATTTTAAGTATTTGGTAAATAATAGATAAAAACTACATTTTAAATGTGCATTGACATAAGTCTTATTTAGTAAAATTATTTTTTCAAAGTTTATTGAATATTTTATAACAAATTTACCCTTATAATATTTTTAATATTTATTAAAAATAAATAAATATATTTTTATTTTAAATTAATAAGTAAATAAATAAAATAAATAAATGTATGGAATCTTATAAAAATTTTATAGGGCTCAAATATATATAATAAATAAAAATATATTAATATAAATAAATAAAAAATAAATTTGAAAAATAAATAAATAAAAATTTCATCTTGTAGAAAATATAAATCATGTTGATTTATCACTAAATTATTTTAACAATTTTAGATAAATTCATAGGGTACTTTGAAAATTTAAAAAAATTATATTAACATTTTACAAATACTGAAATGCTAATGATATTATAAGGACTTCAATATTTGAGCATTTTCAATATAATATCGAGGCTAGATATGATTTTAAAAAAGGTTATCAAATATAAATTCATATTTGAAATATGCATTAGGCCGTCGAAACATATTTTAAATGTATTCTCAAATTTACTTAGAATCCACAGTGCGGTATAAACAATACATATGGAACATTTACCACTCATCTTCATTTTTACTTACTATAAACACATGTGTTTTTACATGGATAAATTTATGACAAATGATAATTCATAATTAAAATAATCATACATAGATAATAATTTAATAATTAACACATTATGGAATCATGTTATGATATAAGCATTTAAAGGAGCATATAATATTTTGCTTACCCTAATTTTTATTATTCTAAAATAATAATTAAAATTTTATTTTATTATAAAATATTAACAAAAATCTATTTAGGTCGAGAATCACTTACCCGAGTCCAAAATTTTGCTCAATCACATAATTAGTCATCTTCTTGTTGGGTCTCGAGAATATCACCCTAATAGCTTAAGTGTCAACTCCTAATCTTTGCTAAAAATATATTATATGTAAATCGATTATTTTTTTATTTTTATTTTTCAGTACGTAAGTGTGGAAAACTGATTAGCATTTGGACCTATACTTTAAAAAGTAAAATTGAGATCCTACACTTATAAAATATTTAATCCCAATTCTCCTAATGTCATCAACTTTGTCGATGGAAAAAATCATAAAATATGCTGTCACGTGCAAAAGGGCACGAATGGAAAGAATAAAAAAATAATTTTAATATCATTAAATTATTAATTTCATAAGAACCTTTCTTCAACGTGTTGTCATATAAACTTCTCTACTTTCCTCCCCTCCGGTACTCTCCTCTCCAGTTACGTTATGGACGGTAGATCAACGGTGGTGTCGGTGGTGTTTTAGAGGAGATTCGGGCACCGCCTCGAAGCGCTACCTTAAAGGTCGATGGCATTCAAGATAGCCTACCGATGCCCCTCTTTACAACCTACTCACTTGCCACCCTTTCATCCCCTCCCTAGCTAGTGGCAGTCTTGTCGTTTGCCTTAGCATTACCCTCCCCTACCACATTGGCATCCCAATAGGCCTTGATGAATCAAAGCATGAGGACGATGAAGAGAAGGCTGCCTCTCAATCCTGTGAAGGGCAATGGCTAGGGTGCCACCTCGAAGTGTCACTTTCCTCCTCTCCTTTGCTTTCTTGAGGATCTACTGTCACCCCTCTTTCCAACTTGCTCACTCGTCGCCCTATCATCCCCACCTTAGCCGATGGTGACATTGTTATCCATCGCAACCTCACCCTCCTCTACCACATCGGTGTCTCGGTGGGCCTCGACGAATTAGAGTGCAAGGATGACAAAGAGGATGAGGCTATCTCTTGAACATGTGAAGAGCAACGACCAGGGTGTCGCCTCGAAGCATTGCTTTTTCCTTTTCTCCACTTTCTTGAGAACCCACCACTACCCTTCTTTCTAATCTGGTCACCCATCGCCCCATCATCCCTGCCTTAGTTGGCAACAGCGTCACCCTCCCTTACCACATCGACATCTGGTGGGCCTCAACGAATCAGAGCATGAGGACGACGAAGAGGAGAAGACAGCTCTTGATCCTTTGAAGGGAAATGGCTAGGGCATCACGACGCTATGGTCTTTTGCCGATGTCGATGAGTTCTTGGACCTCGTTGGGTACAACAACAGTGAGAATCAAGGATCAAAGTATTGCAATGGTCCCAAGTAATAGTAGTAATTCTAGTATAGCCATGAGAAGAGTGAAGACGAGGCATCAAGGCAAAGATCCTATTATTGAATCATCGAATGATAAAGACTTTGATAAGTGTTTAAATTTCTTTTATTTTGAATCACTATATTTAATGCAGATTTATTGAATCATAATATGTGTTGCATTCTATCTTAATAATATAAATTAAGAACTTTCTTAAAATACTAGAACAAAGTATAAAGTTTGTCGAAGATCCTAAAAATACTACCAAAGTGCTGATAGATAATGCAATTCAAAAGATAAATTAATTTTTTTCTTTATGTCGAATATGTCAAAAACTTAATTTGCCACTATCATTGTATGCAATAAAAAAGCTACTTATAGAGCATTATTAATAAAACTTAATGTATTTTGATCAAGTTTGTGTGACTGTAGGAGAAAATAAAGCCTAAACTAAGCCTTCTAGAAAAGTGGTCCACTTAATGATTAGATATATAGAATTATAGATATTGTAATAAGAATTTTATAATTTATAGCTATATATTTCTTATAGAATGTTTTGAATTTTTGCCTCTTATTATAGATGATCTTTTTATTGATTATGATAGTAGTTTCAATAAGAGTGAGAATGAAAGGGATGAAATAAAAAATTGATTTACAAGGGGAGGTCGAGGAAATTGATTGACAGCCTATGATTCATGAGACAAACATTACTCGAGTTATATATATCTTGGACCAGCTTAGACAATCTACCGCTATATTATTAGAAGATGATGAAGAAGAGGAAATAGTGATGGTAAAGATGTAGTAATTGGTGTCAAAGTAGATAATAAAAACAAAAATAAAGTATCATATCCATACTTAGATGTTGGAGGTGATAAGAATATCCATAATTTTTTACTTGGAATATGTTTTATTGATGCTGAAGAGTTTCATATTGTGATAAAGCAACATGTCATTTCTATGGGTAAATAACTCAGTTATGTAAAGAATGATAAGGATAGGATTAGAGTGGTATGCTAAGTTAGATGTGATTGATTGGTATATGCATTGAAAATGTAAGGACAAGCCATTTTGTAAGTACATACTTTGATGGCTCAAATGATGCTCCTGCACTTCATGAGGAAGATATTGGACTTGCAATGGGCATTGCAGGAACTGAGGTAATTCTCAAATGGTTTCTCTAGCAAGTTGATTTATTTAAAGCATTATGAAACAAAAAAAAAGTATTATCCACTAGTGATTATTTGCCAAAGTATAGATTTCCAGTCGATATAATCAATTTTTGAAGTTCAGTAACATTCATTATTCTAAACATGGGTGTTTTAGTGCACACTTGCTCACTTCTTATATTTTTATCTAAATCTTTTTCAGCATTTAGATAGATAGAATTTTGATTATGCATAAGATAAAAGACTGGCACTTAAGGTAACAATTTGTTTTTCTTGGCATCGTATTGATCATTAAGAGAGAAACCACACCAATGAATGCATTATCAAGGAGCACTCACCTGTTAGGGTGGATCAACAACAACTAGTTGTGCCTCCCTAACAGGATGTTCAGTAAGTAGTTGTGCTTCAATAATAGACTATTCAACCTGTGTTATTACTGAATATACTTGTCTTTTCCTATATCCTTTTTTGTTGTGACTAGGTTGATGGCAAAGATTGTAAGTGATTGTGGCATTTAGTCTAGGACCTTCGGTGGCTAAAGATGACATATCCTTCTTAATTTTTATTATTTTTTGGGTTTTCTTTTGGGAAGATCCGGAGGTTCAAGTGATTTGTGATTGCTAACTGGCTACATCTTTTTGGTCTTCAAAGGATTGAGGAGATGATTATAGATATCTAAAAAAGTGGCTCTCCAATAATATTTGTCCACTTCCTTCTTCACATCCTTTTATAAATAATTTAAACATAATATAATATGATAACAAAGGATACTAGTTAAGTTTCGTTCCCTACAACTATAAGTATAGCAAACAATATCAATTGTTCTTTTATCTCCTCTCATCTCAAGGATGGTCCTATCTAATTGAAGGAATCTATCTTATTCTCATTGTATATGGATTCTCTCTATTAACTTGACTCAAATCATCTCAAATATCATGATAATTGACTTATGAAAAGTTTCTAATATGACTGAATTGAAACTCTCACAGAAGTTATTCAGTTGAATATCACACTTTGCTATTGTTCTAAAATGTGATTTCACTCAATTTGTAGGTGGTTTATGTGTTAACCAAATATATGTACCTTTATCAACCTTTTGAAGTTTATTCATGCTTATAGTCATGCACCCTTGTAGCTCTCTTAGCTCTTCAAAATAATTTCTCCGGTGCTAATCCCTTATGCTTCATCTTAAAATTATTATATAAATATTTCAAATAGAATTTGTGTTCAGCACCATGAAGCAAGTGTGTAATGGTCTCCTATATACTTTTTGTTTGTCAACGATGAATGTCCACTCATCTGAACTATTAACTGAGATATTTAATCCCTCATATCAGTAAATTGATGAACTAATTTTATGCATCATTGTTCTCCTTTTCAATAAGTGCATATGTAAATAGATACATTTGATTATTTGGATCAATCCCAATAGTAGTCAATAATACATCTTTCGATGTAGAACTTAAATAACATCTATCAAGGCCTATAATGTGCCTTCACTGTAGGAATCCTTCCTTCAGTGTAGTAAAGTAGATATAAATTCTATAACATATATAATTTTTACTGTCAGATCTATATTTGGTGCTCTTTGAATATTTGAATTTTTGTCGTATATCTCCTTATAATAATTTCATAACGAATCATATTTCTCTTTTTTATACCAGTAATCATTATCAATTTTTATATTTCATTCTTCACTATATACACTTTATGTATAGGAACATTCAAAACATATTTGGATTATTACCTTAAAAAATATAACCGACCAAATGGGATTTATTCTAATCATATCATGGTATTTATCATCCAACCACTTAATTATAGCCAGAGAATTATCAAATAATCTTCCACATAAATGTTATGCATTCAAAGTTTTTACTTGTAAAGTGGCTTGTCCTTACATTTTTTATGCATATATCATTTAATCATTGTTGAATTTCGGATTTTGATGATGAAACCAATTGATAAGTGTTTATGAATTGATTTACGTTTTGAGTGACGCATGATGCTTCGATCAGGATGAGACAATTAAAGTAGGAAGAATCATGTTGGGCCAGTGGAGTATGTCAGAAGATTGGACGTCTAGCCGGAGGATTGGATGACATATCGACAAAATGCTTCGGGTCATGGATTCAAGCATCGGGCTAAGAAGAGTGAAAATTGCGCCAAGGATATCAGAGTTATGGAGGTCAACTGACTAATTGGGCAATAGGCTGTAAGAGAGGACAATGCATTGAAGAATCGGACGAAGTATCGATGGACCAATGACATGCCGGACAATATGATTCTTAGTAATAATTGTCTAGATCGAAGTGTGTTTTAACATGTGTAAGATTAACTACGATAGCAAAATGAAGTCCTGAAGTCAAGAAAGTGATTTCGTTGGGAGTTCGAGAGTTCGTTGGAAGTTCGGACATTCGTCGGACGTTCTGTCGGAATTGACCGAGAAGTACACATATACGTACTTTGAGAAATCATCAGTAAAGGTAATGAAGTAGGAGTAACCACCAATGACATGAGTTGACATGGGTCCACATACATCACTATGTATAAGTTCCAACACCTCAATGACTCTCTCTCCAGTTCCACTAAATGGAGAGTTGATCAGTTTTCCACGAAGGCAAGGCTTGCAAGTTACATATGACTCATAGTCGAATGGATCTAGATATCCATCATTTAGCAACTTTTGAATCCTTCCCTCATGGATGTGACCTAGCCTACAATGCCACAGGTATGCACTGTTCACCTCATCTCGTTTCCTCTTAGACACATTTATATTCATGATATGTGGAGTAGTGTCTAGTATAAATAAAACATTATGCAATGCTCCTTTCGTGATGATCTCATCATCTAATAATATCGAACAACCATTATTCTCAAAAACTAATTTATATCCACTAACTATCAAACATAAAATGGAGATAATATTTTTGATAATAGAAGGAACAAAATAACATGCATCTAATGCAATAAAAGCTCAATCAGGCAGATGTATGGCGACCTCGCCAATAGTTACTACAGTAACTTTTGTTTCATTGCCCATCTTGAGGTCCATCTCACCTCTCTCTAGTCTCCTATGCCTTGCCAGAACCTACAACGAATTGCATATATGATAAGCACTACCGGTATCTAATACCTATGTGTTATCATAAGAGTCTAACAAAAGGAGACTGACTATGAATGTTCCTGAAGCTTCTCCAAGCTTTTGTTTCACCCTTTCTACAAGGTACTCTTTGCAGTTCCTCTTCTACTGCCCATCTTTGCCACAGTGGAAGCACTGGCCTTTGTCCTTTGTCGAGTCTTTCTTAGCAACCTTTGCTTTACTTGGTCTGCACTTGCTCTTGCCCTTCTTAAGGGACTTTTCTGCTTTCCTTTTCTTTTTGGTCTCACCAGTGTAGAGAACTGGCTTCTCCTTCTTAATAGTACTCTCTACCTCCCTTAACATATTAAGGAGCTTTGGGAGAGTCACCTCAAGCTTGCCCATATTAAAATTCATTATGAACTGTGAAAAGGAATCTTATAGGGACTGAAGCACAATGTCCACATATAAGTTATCCTCTAGGACCATTCCTAGTCCTGTGAGTTTCTCTATCCACTTAATCATCTTTAAGACATGGTTCTGAACCAGTGTCCCCTTAGTCATCCTAGCACGGAAGAGGCTCTTGGATATCTCATATCGCTAAGTCCTTCCCTATTCCTCAAATAATTTACGGACATCTAGGAGAATGGATCTAGCATCCATCTTTTCATGTTGTCTCTGTAACTCAGGAGTCATAGAGCCTAACATGTAGCACTGAGCAAGAGTGGAGTCATCAATGTACTTCACGTAGCGAGTGACCTCATCCTTGCTTGCCCCTTCCTCGGGCATAGGCATCATTGTATCAAGGACGTATGTAATTTTCTCCACCGTGAGAATAATTCTCAAGTTGCGGAGCCAATCTATATAATTTGGACCGGTGAGGTAGTTGACATCAAGTATGCCACGCAAGGGATTTGAAACCGACATTTTCTGAAAATAAAGATGTAGCAAAAAGAAATAACATGTAGATTTTGCAAGAAATAGACAATCAAGATATGGACTTCTATCTTAATATGCTCCCACTATTTTACTAGCGAGTCACGCGACACCCTTAGTACGTGAAACGAAAGTCTTCGGTAGACTTCTAGTGGGGATCAGGATCTAATCAACGTCTTAGTGTAACCTCGAGGGATTCGACCAGTCACACTAAGCCCAAAAGGTAGGCAACTCTTGCCACACAACTCCTTGTGATTCCTGTCCTATTCGGCCTCCGAATCACCATAGTCTCGATGGACTCGACCAACCATGATGCTCGGTTAAGTCAACACCATTGTTATAAGATGAGTCTGATTCGATGATATACCCTCGAGGGACTCGACCGAGCATACCATGTCCTCAGGTCATCGGTGACATCTCTATGTCATAAGCAAGATAGCGAATCGCGATATAGGTGAGCCTCGAGGGACTCAACATACTCAACATACACCGGGAATCGGTTCTTACCTATAACGATGGAAGGCCACATGGGTCAATCTAATTGCCTCACGTTTACCGACTTAATATTATCGAGAGAGATGTTTCTATGATTTGGTCTCATAATATGACATGTCACACATATACATATTTAATATATATCTACATCGCATGCAAATATATATACATATTTAGTATGTATATAAGCAATCACACCAAATGATCATGGATCACGACCTAATGTGATCAAACCCGAGCTAGTAGGCCTAATCACTCACATCAAGATCTATGTGTGCAACGGTGCATCTCCATGCCATGTGATTGTCCATCTCATCCTTGTCGGTTCTGTCGACATCTCGATGTATCTCCATGCATCGCAATCGTCCGTCTTGTGGGTCCCGCTATCCCATCCACGCTCCCGTTGCGCCTTCTCATGTGATTACAACTTAATCATAGGCACGTAGGCCCGATAATAAACGAGAAATATAATGGAGGCTCGCAGACCCCAATAATGATAATCATAAGTACACACATCACACGATCCATGATCATCCGTCCACACATCAAACATCACATGTATAAATCTTTATCATATAACTACTAGATAATAATAAAAAATAATAATCAACTAAATCTTTTAATTAATTAATATTTTTTGAAATCAAGGACATATAGAAAATTTCTAAATTCCTAGGGGTATTTTTGTAATTTGGACAAAAGACAGAAATTAGAATTTTTCAAATTTCGAGGGACAAAATTATCTTTTTGCCCAAAACCCTAAGCCCCTCTCCCTCTCCCTACTGCTGCTGCCGTCGCCACCCTGCCAACGACAACATGTGCAACGGGACTGGGGTGCCGCCCCTATAGGTGGGCGCCCCCGTGGGTAGCGTTGCCCCCGCAGGCGGGCGCCCTTGTGGGCGTTGCCCCCTGCACGGGCGGTTCTGCCAGCGAGGCAGCACCCGTAGGTGGTGCTGCCTCGCCGGGTGGCCGCCCTTGCCGGGGTTTTGTGCGCGGGAGCAGCGGCCACAAGCGCCACTACCCTGCGGCATGTCACCCCGCGGGAGCAGCAGCTGCAGGCACCGCTGCCCTATGGTGCCTCAGCCCGCGGGCGCCGCTGCCCCTTGGCGCCTTTGCTTGCGTGTCCAACACCCGTAGGCGCCGCCCTTGCGTGCCACTTTTGTAGGCGGCCTGCCTGCACGTAGATGGCAGCAAGCAAGCGACCATCTTTGAGCGCAGCAAGGGCAGCAACAGTTGTTGCCCTTCCTCATCTATTGCATCAACAATTTAACATCAAAATTTTTCTTAAACACAACACACGCAGTTCAAAACCAATCATTCGTAAGAACAACCTAGCTCTGATACCATAGTTGGGAAATCTT
>NW_008991831.1:0-45889 GCF_000313855.2 Musa acuminata subsp. malaccensis | reverse complement strand
TTTTCTTAAACACAACACACGCAGTTCAAAACCAATCATTCGTAAGAACAACCTAGCTCTGATACCATAGTTGGGAAATCTTGGGGGTGACATTACATGCGCAGCGGAAGAACAATAAAACAAAATTCTCAATTTCCCAAAAAGATGTTCGCTGTCGTGCGAAGATTGATGCAAAAAAATCCGTGAGACAAACTGCGTATAGAATAGATTGTGTTACCTAGGGAGATCGTATATCCCTATTTCCTTGTAGATCTCTAGGAGAGGGTGAAGGAGGTCAAGCGTCCTCCTCTCTAGCGGTGATCCACACAGCACGGCTGCGACGATGCTCCTCTAAACTCTAGGTTTGCTCTGAGGTAGAGAGGGGGAGGAGAATAGGAGAGGCAAGCAAAAGCTCTAGCCTATGAACCACTGAATCCCTCCTTTTTATAGAGGTCCCCTGTCAAACCCTAATGGATCCTCCCCTAGTGGGTATTGGATCTGCATCCAATTACCCAAGACTTTTAGATTAGTGGATCTCTATCCAATAATCTCTCATGGGCTCTTATTGGATCTCGTCCATAGGATCCAATAATTCAGGAGCTTATTGGATATCCAATAAGATAGGGACTCCGACGGATATCTTATATCCAAACTTCTACTCATCGTAATGCCTACCATATGTGTGTGACCCTCTAGACCCAATATCGAGCTGGGCGTGAGTCATACCTATCAGAACTCCTTCTAACTTAGTGAATTATTATCTCTATGATAATTCACTTGACTCATCGACTACGGACATACTAGGCCATTACGTCGTAGTCCCCAAATGACATAGGGGAATCAAATCCATTGGACCTGTCTGTCCTCAGTTACTGTATACCTATAGTCCCTTATCCATCTAATATCCCAGAGACCGTATATCGGGCATGGTGCTGTTAGGCCTATACGGTTTCTTCTCGAGTCTCGCTCTAATCGGATTCTCCCGGAGAACTCTCTCTCTCAATCCGAATGACCTTGGCCAGGGATTTGTCTGAGCAAAAACACGTGGGATATTCCTCTCATGATGTCGAGAGTGGATGATCCTCTATTAACACTCAATAGCCATCGTAAGGTCAACTGTCACTCCCAATGACCAATTGTACTAGATCTACGATATCCAAACCTATAAGTCTGGTATCAAAGAGTAGAGCACTCATACATGACATCCTTGGTGTCACAAGTCTAAGGACCAAATACACCACTAGGACTACGAAATCGCTGTCTGACAATAAGGCATCATCAACCATCCAACATTCTGTAAGCGGATCAATCAGTGAACTCATTCTCCAATGAGCACCTGTACTGTATCCCTAGTGTCCCCACACGAGCAGCTATGAGACTAGCTGCATCCATCATATGGATGGGTATACAACACACCAGTCTATTTGGTTATCATGATGTCCCTCTCGAAAAACCTATGACCGGGATTATTTAGGATCTGTGTTTAAAGGTGAATCGATCTCATTATCTTGATCTCATCACAATCTGATTTCTATTGCATAGATCCAAGGACATCATAATATATATATGCATATATTTAATAGTTAATATAAAGTGATAAATGCCAAAGTATAATAAGCAAAAAGATTTTGTGTTAAGTCACACGTGCCATCACTCACGTGATTGGCTTGTTGGGCACCTATGACTAGCAATTGTCACAGGCAATAATCCCATCAAAATCCAAGTGTTTATCAAATAGCAGGCGGATCAATTCTCGCTTAAAGATCTACGACCCTTGAACTGACTTTCTAAGCGTCGAAGCTACCTTCACATCTTCAGGTCCCTTTTTATCATAACGAAAGTATATTCAAGATTTGTTATTAAAGACAAACATGTACGATGCAAATGCGGTTACAATCCCCCTCTCTACTAGTGGTTCTTTCAAATTATTTGATAGAAGTCCTACTATGGAACCCACTCAATACCGCCAAGTTGTTGGTTCTTTACAGTACTTAGCTCTCACCCATCCAGACATCTCTTTTGCAGTCAACAAATTATCATAGTTTATGCAACAACTATCTACTATGCACTGGTCTACGGTCAAGAGAATTCTGCAATATCTTAAAGGGACCCTCAATCATGGTCTCTTTCTTCATAAACACTCTCCACTTCATCTTCATGCCTTTGCCGATGCTGATTGGGCAGGCAACCTTGATGATAGAACATCCACATCGGGGTATATTATCTTCCTTGGCACTAATCCAATCAGTTGGAGTTCTAAGAAGCAAAAGATAGTCGTATGGTCTACAACTAAAGCTGAATACCATGCCATTGCCACTACCACTGTAAAACTCAATTGGATCACAAATCTACTCTAGGAACTCAACATCAAGTCTACTCCTACAATATATTGCGATAATGTCGGAGCTACCTATCTGTGCGCTAATCCGGTATTCCACTCCCACATGAAATATATTGCCATCGACTTCCACTTTATGCTCAATCAAGTTGTCTGCCGTCAACTTTGTGTTTCTCATATCCATACAACTAATCAATTAGCTACCTCACTCATGAAGCCTCTAGCTCGTAAACTTTTTGCATTGCATTGGTCCAAGATTGGTCTCCTTGATAGGAGCACCATCTTGCGGGGGCATGATAGTAGATGAGATTTCCTCAACTATTTGAGGAAATCTCTCTACTCTGTTGAGGGAAATCCTCTAATCTGTTGAGGGAAATCGTTCCTCATAACCTGTATAAATAGGAGAGGGACATGTTAATGCAAATCAATTTCTTCTGTAATTTCTTTCTCTATCCCTTTTCTAGCATCAATTATTAGGAATATTCATCGAAGGACTCAAGCCAGAGATAAAAGGGGAGGTTAAGGTGCGGCAACCCCGTACCATGATAGCTACGATTTCTTTTGTCCGAATACAAGAAGAACAGCTCAACCAAGATGCTCAGATGATATGACCTAGGCCGGTGGCATATAAACCACCTTCTACTCCCAGCCATCCTTCGTTGCCAAAAAAATTGACAAGAGAAGAACTACGTGACTGATCAGCAATGGGTCTTTATTAGCATTACGATGAGCCATGGAACCGCGATCATCACTACAAAAGGGGCCACCTCCTACTAATTGAACCTATGGAAGACATGGAGGAGGAGGTCCAGGAGCATGAGGAAGAGGTCATGGATGAAGAACAATAGCTGATTGATATTACGATGCATGCCCTTGCCAGTTATACGAACCCACAAACAATGAAAGTGGGAGGACTTCTGAAGCAACAACCTAACACCGTTCTTATTGACATCAGGAGCACTAATAATTTTATGAACAGCAAGGTTACTGTTTGGATGGCCTTACCTATCGAGAATTGTAGCAGGTTTGATGTTAAGGTTGCCGATGAACGAATTTTGAAGTGTGATCATAGGTGCTCACAGGTGAAACTGTTTTTGTAGGACCAAGAGATAATTATAGATTTCTTCCTCCTCCCTCTTGATGATTGTGAGGACATGCTCAGCATTGAATGGTTGATGATATTAAGTGATGTTTCCTAGAATTTTGTGAAACTAATTATGAAATTTTACATTAAGGGGAAACAGGTGATACTGCATAGGGAATGTGGGGGCAACATAACGACGATTTGCACACAATGAATGGAGAAGGTTTTGCATAAAACATGTAGCAGATTTTTGGTACAACATGAGCAAAAAACTAAGGGAGAGCCAACAGAATTTGAAGATACAAACCTACTTCCTTTGCTTGCTTAATTTTTAGATATATTTGACGAACTGTGCAACCAACCTCCTACCCATCGACATGATCATTGTATACCGATTCTTCTGGGAAAACCTCCAACAAATACTTGGTCATATTAGTATCCACATCTCCAGAATGATGAAATAGAAAGGATTGTAAAAGAGATGCTTGAAACAGGAGTTATTCAGCCAAGTTATAGTCCCTACTCTTCACCGGTGCTCCTCGTATGAAAGAACAACGAAACATGGCGAATATACATTGATTATCGAGCTCTCAACGACATAACCGTCAAGGACAAATACCCTATTCCAGTAGTAGATAAATTACTTGATGAATTAAAGGTAGCATGAATCTTCACAAAGCTAGACATTCGATTCGGGTATCATCAAATACGAGTGTGCGAAGAAGACATACCGAAAATCGCCTTTCGAACACACAATGACCACTAAGAATTTTTGGTAATACCCTTTGGTCTCACCAATGCTCCCTCCACCTTCCAGAGCCTTATAAATGATATTTTCTAAAATTATCATCATAATTTTGTGCCGATTTTCTTCGACAATATCATTATTTACGGCCCTTCTCTTGAAAGTCATTTTCAGTACTTACGGCTTATTGATCTTGTCATGATGAACTTTGCTTTTAAACGTTGATGCATGTTTTTATTTGGCATAAAAGACCATGGACATCCTTATAAGAAATCAAACCACATAAATTGAAACAACTAAAAAGGGAATGCATTTTTCTTGAAAATTTATTTTTCTCTATCTTGTCAATTTTTCACTAAGAGATTGATAAATTTATTTATGCCATTTTGAATCTCTTGAAAATAATTTTGATGATTTGATGATTTGAATTTGAATGAGTTTTATTCAAATTATGATATTGATTTCTTGGAATTACTTGAGATTTTTTTTGAATCAAGATCTCTTCTTTATATTCCTATGATTTTTTCTTAGTATTTTATTTAAAGAGGAGATTGACTATATGAATCATGTCTTTTGGTATTCATATGATCTTATCTTTCATGATATGATTATTTTTAATTCCTTATATTCATGAAGTATATCTCATCACCAAAATTTTCTTGTTATCCTTCATATGATGATATGAAATTATGCAATACTCATGATAGTATGTTGATGCATACAAATGAGAAGTTATGATCATGCATGGTAGGATGTAATATAATTTGATAAGTTGATACCATCATGATTTGAAATATTTATGATTTGGAAGAATGCATGCAATACTTATGATTTTATTATGATGATGTATATAATGTATTGCATATGATGTGAATCATGATTAAAATTGCTTTTACTTGAATTCAAGGTTTACCTCAATTATGGCATATTGAAATAAGAATGACACTTTATCTTTGTCATAATTTAAATATTGATGTAAAGGGAAATTAATTGCACCATTGTATTGTTATTCCCTTCTTTTTTCTAATGACAAAGAGGGAGAAAGAATTACTAGTGTGCACATCTCAAAAGAGAAAGATTTGTTAGCATGCACATCGCAAAGAAAAGTAAAATTTGTTAGCTTGCATGATGTAAAATTTGCTAGTTTGCATGATGTAAAACTTGCTAAAATTCCAAACCTGCTAGCTTGCTTATCTCAAAAGAAAAGCAAGAAGTGCTATGCTGCAAATCTCAAGAGAAGCAATATTTGCCAAGTTACACATTTCAAAAAGATGTAAAAACATGCTATCTTATACAATTTAAAAATTGCTAGCTTATAGGTTGTAAAACTTGCATATCTCAAAAACTGACTAGATACACTTCTCCTTTTTGTTGATGACAAAGGGGGAGAAGTTATGATGACAATCATGCATGGAATGATGTACTGAAAATTTGATTATGCATGAATTTATGATGACACGTTGCGAATATTCATGATTAAATTAAATTTTCTTTGACTTGAATTCAGCTTGAATTTAAGATTCTATCAATATGGCATATTGATAGGGGAGTTAATGTTAACTCCGTCATCAATTGGTTGTCATCATAAAAAAGGGGGAGATAGTTGAATCTTATATTTTGATGATGAAACCAATTGATAGTGTTTATGATTTGATCTGCTTTTTGATTGGCGCAGAAAGCTTCGATCAAGGAGAGATAATTAAAGCAGGAAGAATCATGTTGGGACGGAAAAAAACATATCCAAAGATTAGACGTCGAGCCGAAGGATCGGTCGACGTATCGGCAGAAGGCTTTGGGTTGTGGGTTCCGGCATCAAGCCAAGAAGAGCAGAAATTAGGCCAAGGAAATTGGAGTTGCAGATATCAACTAGCCGATTGGGCAATAGGCCACAAGAGAGGATGATGCGCCGAAGAATCGGATGAAGCGTCGATGAACCATTGACATGTCGGACAACATTTGATTCAAGCTTTGTAAGAATTGTCTAGATCGAAGTAGGTTTTAAGTGTGTAAGATTAACTATGATAGCGATCAAGGTATAAGGCAAAATGAAGTCCCGGAGTCAAGAATGAGGTTTCATTGGGAGTTCGAGAGTTCGTCAGAAGTCCGGACGTTCATCAAAAGTTCTAACGGAATTGACCGAGAAGTCTAGAAGCTTACCAAAGAAGCTCATCAGAACTTGCCGGGAAGATCATCATGAAGTCCAAGAGCTGGCCGGGTGTTCGCTGGAATATTACCGACATATCATCAGAAGTTCGTCGGAAGCTCGCCGGAAGAAACCTAGACTAACTGAACTTGATTTGCTTAGTGTATACCTTAAGAATCATAGTTAGTATTGTTAGGATCAAGAGCACTAAGAGGGGGGGGGGGGGTGAATTAGTGTAGCGGAAAACTTTCGATGATTAAAAACTTCGTTAGTATGATAAAAGCGATTTCAGTAAGAAAGCCGATTCGTAAATCACTTTATCTTTCGATCAAGCGAGATGCAGTTAACGCAAAGATATAAAGGCAGTTTGCAGTTATGATAGAAATCAGAATGTAAGCGCAAACCGAAATATGATGTTCGTACGATAAAACTGATTTACGTCTAAACGCCGATTCGTAAATCACTTTAACTTTTGATCAAGCGAGATGTAGTTAAAGCAAAGAAGCAAAGGCAGTTTGCAGTTATGATAGAAATTAGAATGTGAATGCAAACTGAAATATGATGTTTGTACGATAAAACCGATTTACGTCTAAACACCGATTCGTAAAGTACTGAACTTTGAAACACGATCGTAAATTGCGCAGAAGGCAGTAAGCTATTGAGGAGGTTTGCAGTAAAGATAAGATGCTCAAGGTAAATGCAAACCGAGATTTAGAATGGTTCGGTCAATCTTGGCCTACATCCACTTTTGGCTTCCTCCATCGACGAGGTCACCGACGTCCACTAGAGGCCTTCCTTCAATAGGCGAAGGCCAACCACCCTTTTACAGTTTCACTCCTTTTGACGGGCTTAGGAGACAACCCTTACAAAATTTTCTTTCCTCTCTTAATAGATCAAAACTTCGAAGAAAAGAGGAAGGAGAACTTTTAACTCATACAACTCTTTTGAGCTCTAAAAATCACAGAGTAAGATTAGGATTTCGGTGGTTTTTGGGTGCCCTTTCATTGCTAAAAGGGTGGGGCATTTATAGGCCCCAAATCAGTTTGAATTCCAAGCTCAAAATTGTCAATTCCCAGAATTCCGAGGTCTGGCGGTTGCACCGCCTGACTAGGGCGGTTGCACCGCCTAGCAGAGCTCGAAGGCTGAGCCTCTGGGCGGTGCCACCTCTTGTCAAGGGCGGTTGCACCTCCTGCCAGAGCTCAGAGACTGAGCTCAGGCGGTGCCACCGCCTGACTGGGGCGGTTCAACCGCCTAGTAGAGCTCGAAGACCGAGCTCAGGTGGTTGCACCTTTGTCAGGGGCGGTTGCACTGCCTAGTTAGAGCTCGGAGACTGAGCCCTGGGCGGTGCCACCGCCGACCCAAGCGGTGCCACCTCTGGCCAAGAAATCTGGGTCCGAATGGGTTGATCCATTCTGCCCAATTTGGGTCTTTCAAGAGCCCAATTGCCCCAAGATTAAGTTAATAGGATCACCTCCCATTTCTAACTTAATCATCGTGCTAACTATGATATTTCTTAAGACATTTACTGCAACTTGCTCCGGTGCGTCAATCGCTTCTTCCGACGATCTTCCGGCGAACATCCGACGAACCTTCGGCGATGCCCCCGTGGACTTCCGACAAACTCCTGGACTTGCGACGATCCACTTGGCGAGTTTCGACGAGCTTCTTTGGCAAGCTCCTGGACTTCTCGGATTTATTCCCGTAGAACCTCCAACGACCATCTGAACTTCCGTCGAACTCTCAAACTCCCAATGTGATCATAGTCTTGACTCCGGCGCAACTCCTGCTGCATGTCTTACTTTCATCGTAGTTAATCCTGCACACTTATCTCAACATATGGATTAGATAATAAATGACAATTGACTTCATCATCAAAATCCGAGATTCAACAATCTCCCCCTTTTTGATGATGACAATCAATTAATAATGAAGTTAACCTTAACTCCCCCTATCTATATGCCATAATTGAGATAAGTTATTCTTGAATTCAAAGCCTTTGAATTCAAGAGATATATTGATAAGTTAAAATCATTTAACCTTATCAATACTCCCATCATGATTCTTTTCATGATGTATCTCTTTGAAAATGATGTCAAGGCTTGACATCCATTTTCAAACTTTACATTTCAAATATGAATGATAGTAATGGTAGCAAATCATCATATGATAAGATATCAACATGTAAAATTTTGAAATATGATTTTTGATATCTTTAACATTATGCACATATTTTAAGTATTTTAGCAATCATAGCATTTCATCACATGGTAAGATATCCACACGTAAAATTACAATGCAAGTTCTTGATATCTTAACATTATGCAAACATGGCATATTGCTAATATATTTTTGATGATGCAAGCATGGCATAATCATAGCATCAATTTATATATCTACTTCATAATATGGCATTTATAGCATCAATTCATATAATTCTCCCCCTTTGTCATCAACAAAAAAGAGAACGATATAAACAACTTGTAAATATACGTGCGATGCCATAAGTAGGTTCATGTCATTTTTCTACATAGAGTGATAGGATACATGACATGTAAGTGAATCAAATTGATAAGATACCATAAAGTTCAAATTGATAAGATATTAAAGCACACTTCATTCTTGCAAGGATTAAGATATGTAAGTGAATCAAATCCTTGTATGTAAAAATATCTTCCTATTATAAGAAGAAATCATCAAATATATTTCTCAAAAAATATTTTTCACATGATGAGTGCATTTGCTAGATGATTTCATATGTCAAAAATCAATGATGTGAATTAAACTTGATATGACATATGCTTGTTATGTTCGGAAGAGAATAATGTATCGAGAAAATCCGATTGTTAGGATCAAGAAAATCTGAAATTTAGGAAATGAAATTTAAGACTTTCATGTACAAGGTTTTGCTATAGATTTTCAAACACAATCATGAAGATAAAACATGCTTATTATCATGGAAATTTTTGTATTCAAGCACATAATTTCCATCATGTAATCAAGGCATGTAATTGTGTAAAACCATCATGTTAATCAAGTGATTTGATCAATGAAGTCCGAAAAATAATTTTAGCAAGTTTATGCATTCGGACATATCAACATTCCTAATTCTCTTCTTATGAAATCAAATTGTTCTTCACTTAAAGGTTTTGTAAAAATATCAGCTAATTAATGTTTAGTATCAATGAACTCTATGATTACATCATGATTAGTGACATGATCTCGTATAAAGTGATGTCTAATATCAATATGCTTTGTTTTTGAGTATTGTATAGGATTCTTTGTTAAGCATATTGCACTTGTGTTATCACATTTAATGGGAATATCTTTAAGATGAATTTTATAATCTTCTAAGGTGTTTTTCATCCATACAACTTGTGCACAGCATGCACTTGCTGCAATATATTTAGCTTCGGTTGTTGATAGTGCAACCGAGTTTTGTTTCTTAGATGACTAGGAAACAAGGGCATGTCCCAAAAATTGACATGTTCCTGATGTGCTTTTTCTATCTAGTCTACAGCCAGCAAAGTCTGCATCAGCATAAGTAATTAACTCGAAATTCTATGTTTTTGGGTATCATAATCCTAGATTTGTGGTACCATTAAGATATCTAAGTATTCTTTTAACTGCTTTGAGATGAGATATCTTAGGGTTTGATTGAAATCTGGCACAAAGTCCTACACTGAACATGATATCTGGTCTAGTTGCAGTGAGGTAAAGTAAACTTCCTATCATACCCCTATAAGTTTTTTTATCGAAGCTTTCTCCACTTTCATCAATTTCTAACTTAGTGGAGGTGCTCATAGGAGTGTTAATAGCTTTTGAGCTATCCATATTAAATTTTTTTAGCAGATTCATAGCATATTTAGCCCTCGGAGCTTGTTTTAAACCATAGAGAGCTTTAGTTAATCTAAACACATGATTAGGGAGGCTATTATTTTCAAATCCAGGAGGTTGTTCAACATAAACTTCTTCGGAAATAAAGCCATTAAGAAAAGCGCTTTTAACATCCATTTGAAATAACTTAAAATTATTACTACTAGCGTAGGCAAGGAGCATCCTTATGGCTTCTAATCGAGCCACAGGAGCGAAGGTTTCTTCATAATCGATACCTTCTTCTTGGTTGAAACCTTAGGCCACTAATCTACCCTTATTTCTAACCACGATACCATATTCATCTTGCTTGTTTCTAAAGACTAATTTAGTACTAATAACTAAATAGTCATTTGGCCTAGGAACAAGCTTCTACACATCGTTTCTCTCAAATTGATTTAATTCATCTCGCATTGCGATAATCCATGAATCATCTTTCATGGCTTCGTCAATACATTTAGGTTCAATTTGGGAAAGGAAAGCGGCATTGGCACAAAAATTTTTAAGAGAAGAACGTGTCTGAACCCCCTTTGATGTGTCTCCTAAGATTAGCTCCTTAGGATGAGCATCTACATACTTCCAATCCTTGGGTAAGGATATTTCGGAATAGATGCATCCAAGTTACTAGTTGGAGAAGGGTTCTCATTTAACTTCAAGGAATCAAAATTAACATCATCATCAAAATCATTTTTCTTAATTTCGGAAATCTCATTGAAAACAACATGAATGGATTCTTCAATAATTAAGGTTCTTTTATTGAAGATACGAAAAGCTTTAGAAACCGAAGAATAACCAAGAAAAATTCCTTCATCGGATTTAGCATCAAATTTTCCTAAGGCATCTTTTTCATTCAAGATGAAACACTTACACCCAAAGACCTTAAAATATGAAACATTGGGTTTTTTGTTGTTCCAGAACTCATAGGGAGTTTTGGTGAGTAAGGGTCTTACTAGAACTCTATTCAAAATATAGCATGCAGTGTTTACGGGTTCGACCAAAAAATATTTAGGTAGGCTATGTTCATTCAACATGGTTCTTGCCATTTCTTGTAAATTTTGATTTTTTCTTTCTACTACTCCATTTTGTTGAGGATTTCTTGGGGTAGAGAAGTTGTGGTTGTATCCATTAAGTTCACAAAATTCTTGGAAATCACGGTTTTGAAATTCACCACCGTGATCACTTCTAATTGATGAAATCATAGAACCCTTCTCATTTTGAACAAGTTTACAAAACTTGGTAAAGTATCTAAAGCATTCATTTTTCTGTTTTAAGAAGTAAGTCCATGTGTATCTACTATAGTCATCTACAATGACGAAGGCATATTTGCTACGTCCTAGGCTTGATGTAGAGATTGGTCCGAACAAGTCCATATGGATCAATTGTAAGGGCCTAGAGGTGCTTATTTGATTGTTAGATTTGAAACTATCCTTAATTTGTTTACTAATTAACAAGCATCACATACATTATCTTTGATGAACTTGATATGAGGAATTCCTCTTACAAGTTCTTTAGATGATATATGAGTGATTAGTTTCATGCTAGCATGACCTAATCTTCTATGTCATAGCCAAGCATCTTCATTCAAAACCGAAAAACACATTTCATTACCCAGACCATTGATGTTAATGGTGTATACGTTATTTTATTTTAATGCAATCATAGACGTGTTTTTGTGTGGTTTTTCAATGATGCAAGCATTAGATTCGAATTTGACCATATATCCTTTATCATATAATTGACTAATGCTCAAGAGGTTATGTTTTAAACCATCAACTAACAAAATATCTTCAATAAAGAAGTTAGATTTGTTACCTATGGTTCCTTTGCCAATGATTTTACCCTTGTTGTTGTCTTCGAAGGTGACATAACCTTCGTCTATGCTAGTGAACTTAGAGAATTGAGATGGATCTCTGGTCATATGCCTTAAGCATCCACTATCAAGGTACCATCTTTTGCTCCCAGCTTGCGATGGTATAGGTTTCTACAAGAAAGGATGATCTTTAGGTACCCATTTGCTTTTGGGTGTCTCAAAAATAGATCTACATTGTTTATCATGTTGCATAGAGTTTATCATGGTTCCTTTAGGAATCCAAATTAATTTGTTCGTACTAATTTTCTTGAATGGACAATAATTCGTTTTGTATCCATGTTTGCAACAAAAGTTACATTTGCTTTGGTGTCGAACATGTAAGATAGGGCCTTTAACGAAGGTGGTTAGATTTTGGTGAGAACTTCTCACAAATCCGATTCCACTTCTTTTGGGAACGTGACCCTTATTTGTAAGGATCATGTTTAAAGACTTGCTACCAACCTCGAATTTCTTCAAGGTATCCTTAAGTAGTAAGTTTTCTTTTTGGAGAGTTTCTAGTTCATGGCATTTTATACATGGAGCTAAACTATCATGATATTTAATTTTTAAATTATCGAAATTGTAAATAAGACTATCATGCTCCTTTTTTTAGCAATTTATATTTTCTACTAATAATCTTGCATTCATCAAATAAGTCATGGAAGGCATTTAATAATTCGTCAAATGATAAATCTGCATTAATCAAATTCGTTACCTCCTCTCTAATGGCCATTAAGGCGTAATGAGCAACTTGCTCGGTGTTGGACTCCTCTTCTTCGGATGCGCTCGAGTCATCCCATGTTGCTTTGAACGCCTTTTTCTTTGATGTTCTCTTTTTGGCTTGGGGATAATCACTTTTGTAGTGTCCCGACTTTTTGCACTCATAGCAAATAACTTGGTCCTTCTTGGATTCAAATTTATTTTTTGTATCATTCTTAAACTTGTTTCTTTTGATGAATTTTTTAAATTTTCTTGTTAGAAGTGCCAAGTCATCGTCACAGTCCTCATCACTTGAGTTTTCTCTAAGTGGTCTTCCAAAGTTCTGAGTGCCATATCTTTCCTGTTCTTTGGAAGGATGTCTTCTTGTTCTTCATGAGCTTTCCAAGTCATTTCGTAGGTCATTAATGACCCGATTAGTTCTTCAAGAGGGAAGTTGTTTAGATCTTTCGCCTCTTGAATAACAGTGACTTTAGGATCCCAACTCTTAGGAAGGGATCTTAGAATCTTATTTACGAGCTCAAAATCTGAAAAACATTTTCCGAGTCCTTTTAGATCATTGATGACATCCGTGAAACGGGTGAACATGTCGCCAATAGTCTCGCTCGGTTTCATCTGGAAAAGTTCGAAAGAATGTATTAAAAGATTGATTTTTGACTCTTTCACTCTACTTGTACCTTCGTGAGTCATTTCGAGTGTATGCCAAATATCAAACGCGGTTTCACAAATCGAAACACGGTTGAACTCGTTTTTATCAAGCGCACAAAATAAGGCATTCATAGCCTTTGCATTAAAAGCGAAAGCCTTCTTCTCTAATTCATTCCAATCGATCATTGGAAGAGAAGACTTCGAAAATCCATTTTTGACAAGATTCCAAAGTTTAAAATCCATAGAAATAAGAAAGATCCTCATTCGGGTCTTCCAATAGGTGTAGTTCGTCCCATTGAACATGGGTGGACGTGTAATAGAATGACCCTCTTGGTTTCTGGCGTATGTCATCTCTCTTGGGTTTTAATCCGTTTAAGAGTGAACCCTGCTCTGATACCAATTGTTAGGATCAAGAGCACTAAGGAGGGGGGGGGGGGTGAACTAGTGCAACAGAAAACTTTTGACGATTAAAAACTTCGTTCATATGATAAAAGTAATTTCGGTAAGAAAGCCGATTCGTAAATCACTTTATCTTTCGATCAAGCGAGATGCAGTTAATGCAAAGATATAAAGGCAGTTTGCAGTTATGATAGAAATCAGAATGTAAGCGCAAACTGAAATATGATGTTCGTACGATAAAACTGATTTACATCTAAACGTCGATTCGTAAATCACTTTAACTTTCGATCAAGCAAGATGCAGTTAAAGAAAAGAAGCAAAGGTAGTTTGCAGTTATGATCGAAATCAGAATGTGAGCGCAAACTGAAATATGATGTTTGTACGATAAAAAGATTTACGTCTAAACGCCGATTTTTCGATTTGTAAAGTACTGAACTTTGAAACACGATCGTAAATTGCATAGAAGGCAGTAAGCTATTGAGGAGGTTTGCAGTAAAGATAAGATGTTCAAGGTAAATGCAAACCGAGATTTAGAGTGGTTTGGTCAATCGACCTACATCCACTTTTGGCTTCCTCCACCGACGAGGTCACCTACGTCCACTAGAGGCCTTCCTTCAATAGGCGAAGGCCAACCACCCTTTTACAGTTTCACTCCTTTTGACGGGCTTAGGAGATAACCCTTATAGAATATTCTTTCCTCTCTTAACATATCAAAACTTGGAAGAAAAGAGGAAGGAGAACTTTTAACTCATACAACACTTTTGAGCTCTAAAAATCACAGAACCTCGGATTTGTTCCTGGACTTCTCGGATTTGTTCCCGCAGAACCTCCGAAGACCGTCTGAACTTTCGTTGAACTCTCAAACTCCCAATGTGATCATAGTTTTGACTCCGGCGTAACTACTACTGCATGTCTTACTTTCATCATAGTTAATCCTGCACACTTATCTCAACATATGGATTAGATAACAAATGACAATTGACTTCATCATCAAAATTCGAGATTCAACAAGTATATAATTAGGATTAGATTTGGAAGGCAATCCCATTAACTCTGTTAGGGGCCAACTGGGCCTGTAATTAGATTGGTTTGGGCCGATTCAAGGCCCAACCAGATTGCTAGACCTTGTCTAGCGGTGGGCATTGGGAATAGTCTCCCAGGTGGTCTGGGCAGTGGTACTGCCTAGATTTGGTAGTGGTATCGCTAGTAGTTATTAAATGCTAGGAGGTGGTATTGCCTATTAAGCGGTGGTACCACTTGTCAAGCCGTGGTACTGTCAGAGCTCAGTCTTTGAGAGCTCTGTCAGGTGGTGGTACCACTAGACTAGGCGGTGGTACCGCCTGTTGAATCTCATATTTTGATGATGAAACTAATTGATAAGTATTTATGATTTGATCTGCATTTTTAGTGATGCAGGATGCTTCAATCAGGATGAGAAAATTAAAGCATGAAGAATCATGTTGGGCCAGAGGAAAACATGTTAGAAGATTGGACGTTAGGCCGGAGGATCGGTCGATATATCGACAGAAAGCTTCGGGCCATGGATTCAAGCATCGGGCCAAGAAGAGCGGATATTGCACCAAGGATATTGGAGTTGCTGAGTCAACTGGCCGATTGGGCGATAGGCCGTAAGAGAGGATGATGCGCTGAAGAATCGGACGAAGCATCGAGGGACCAATGACATCCTGGACAACATGATTAATGCCTAGTATTAATTATCTAGATCGAAGTATATTTTACATGTGCAGGATTAACTACGATAGCAAGACATGAAGCAAAATGAAGTTCCGGAGTCAAGGATACGATTTCGTTGGGAGTTTGAGAGTTCATCGGAAGTCCAAACGTTCGTCGGAAGTTCTGCTAGAATTAGCCGAGAAGTCCAGGAGCTTGCCAAAGAAGCTCGTCGGAACTCGCCAAGAAGATCGTCCTGAAGTCCAGGAGCTTGCCAGGAGTCTGCTAGAACATTGCTGAGAGATCGTCGGAAGTTCACCGAAAGATCGCCGGAAGCTCGTCGGAAGAAACCAAGACTTACGAACTTGTTTAGCTTAGAATATATCTTAGAAATCATAGTTGGCACGTAATTGGGATTGGATTTAGGCCAACCTAATTAGGGGCTAGTTGGGCCCATGTAAGAACTGTGTTGGGCCTAATGAAAAGGCCCAAATAGTGCCCTAAGAGGTGACACCGTCGTGGCACAGTCTTCGAGACTATGTTAGGCGATGGTACCGTCGGTCTAGGCGGTGGTACCACCTAGACACAGCCTCCAAGAGGGTATAGGCAGTGGTACCACCAGTCTGGGTGATGGTACCGCCCAGTGTCAAGCAGTGGTACCCCCAGACTAGGTGGTGATACCGCCTAGTGCAGTGTCAGTGTCATACTGACACTAGCGGTGGTACTGCCCAGCGTAGGCGGTGGTATCGCCCGTGCTCGAGAAACCCAGGATGAGATATTTTTAGGCTCTAAGTTTGAATCAACTTGAAGCCTATAAATACCCCTCTCATCCTTGGTTAACATACACAAGCACAGAGAGATTAAAAGTGAGAAAACACTGTTGTAATCATAAGTGAATCCCCTCCTCTAAATTCTAAGTTTAGAATTCTATTTAGAGAGGAGTGTGTGTGCTTATAAGGGTTGTCTCCTAAACCCAGGAAAAGGAAAAGAGGAGTGTAAAAGGTGGTTGGTCTTCGCCTATTGAAGAAAGACCGATAGTGGATGCCGGTGGCCTCGATGGAAGAGGAATCAGTGGAGTGGATATAGGTCACGATGACCAAACCACTATAAAAATCTGGTTTGTGTTTCCTTTGAGCACTTTACTTTTATAGCAATCTGCCTCTCCTCTTTATTGTGCTTTTACTATGCCTACACTCACATACGCTTCTAAGTTTCCGAAATCGATTTTCAACGTACGAAGAAATTTCTATAACCAACGTGATTTTACTGCTATACTAATTCACCCCCCCCTCTTAGTGCCGACCCTGTTCCTAACACCGCCCAGTGTCCAAAAGCACTAGCGGTGGTACCGCCAACACTAGCGGTTGTTAGGATCAAGAGCGACACTAAGAGAGGGGGGGCGGGGGGAGGTTGAATTAGTGTAGCATAGAAAATCGTCGGTTTGTAAAATATTTCGTTCATCGAAATCTAATTTCAGAAAGTGCTTGACTTTAGAATAAAAGAACTAGCAATTATCTAAGAAAGTAATGATAGTAATGAAAAGCAGAATGGAAATGAGCACATTGGAATTTATAGTGGTTCAGTCGTTGTGACCTACATCGACTTCCGATTCCTCAAGGTTACTGGCGTCCACTAATGGTCTTCCTTCAATAAGCGAAGACCAACCACCTCTTTATAGTGCTTTCTCCTTTTCACAAGTTTAGGAGATAACCCTTACAAGCCTCACAGCTCTCTTGAATGATCTCAAGACTTAGAAAGGGAGGAGGACTCTTTACACTTTTACAATACTTTTAACACCCAAAGAATTCAAGATTATGTTCACACTTTCATGCCCTTTTATGCAGAAAAGGGTAGGGTATTTATAGGCCCCAATGGCTTCAGAGTTGGAACCAAAAAGTGTCACATCCATGGATTTCGGGGTACTAGCGGTACTACTGCCTGTAGACTAACACTGGGTGGCACCATCGCTAAGTCTAGGTAGTACCACTGCCTGATAGAGCTCAGAGATCGAGCTCTGGCGGTACCACCGCTTGACAGCATTAATTGTTGGTGGTACCACCGTCAGACAGCATTAACTATCGGTGGTACGACCACCTAGTCTGGGCGGTACCATTGGCCAAAGCACCTGGGAGACCGAGTCCTAGGCGGTGCCACCGCTTGATCGTGACTTTAAGTGCTGAATGGGCTATTCAACTAGCCCAATTCATACCTGTTAAGGGCCCAATTGGCCTATAACTGAGTTAGTGGGATTACCTCCCAATCCTAACTCAACTTAAGGTCTCACTATGATAATTAAGACATTTAACAAAACATTCTTGTTCCAGTATGTCAATTGTTCTTCCGGTGAACTTTCGACGATCTCTCAACAATGTTTTGGTGGACTTCCGGCAAGCTCCTAGACTTCACAACGATCTTCTTGACGAGTTTTGACGGGATTCTTTAGCAAGCTCCTGGACTTCTCGGTTAATTCCGGTGGAACTTCCGATGAACATCCGGACTTCCGATGAACTCTCAAATTCCCAACAAAATCTCGATCTTGACTCCGGCATAACATTTGCTTTATGTCTTACCATTATTATAGTTAATCCTGCACACTTTTCTCAACATATAAATTAGATCAAACAATTTACCAATTGATTTCATCATCAAAATATGAGATTTAACAATCTTCCCCTTTTTGTTGATGACGGAATTAACCTTAACTCCCCTATCTATATGTCATTCTTTAGAAAAGACATTCTTGAATTCAAAGCCTTTGAATTTAAGTATCAAACCGATAAGTTATATTCATTTAAACTTATCAACATGCACATTATGATACTTATCATGATTTACTAATTCAAAATACGATACCACGTATTTATCAATAAAAATAATGTCAAGGTATGACATCCATTTTCAAGTCCAATATTGAAAGATAACAATCAATCATCATTTTTACATATGATAGAAATTTCAAATATGAAATTTAGCAAGATTCAAGTTTCAATAAAAATGACGATTCATCGATCCGATGCATGATTCCAATTGTAAATATGAAATAAAGAATGATAATTTTGATAATTCATCATAATGATAGACAATTATCATTTCGATACAAAATCAAGCATGATACTAGGAATAAAATATTTATAAGTAATCATGCCACATTCCAATACGTTTAAAGCAAACATTTTGATATTTGTGATGTATTTGACGATACCAATCATACTTCAAGCATTTACTATACAATACATTTTATATATTATTTTAAATATTCAAAATGTCAATTTATCATCAATTTACCACATTTCTCCCCCTTTGTCATCAATAAAAAGGAAAATAATTCAACAATGCAAGTGTGGTAAAAATTCAAGCAAGTTTTACACCTATTTATCTAAGCTATAAATGAAGATAGGCAAAAACTTTGCATGATAACTTTTTTGAAAAGCTAACATTTTTACTCAAGGGCTTTTTGGTTCTTCTTTAGTTGTGCAAGTTTCTTTCTTCCTTTGTCATAGAAAAATAAGAAGAGGAAGAAGGGTAAGGAAATAATCTATTAAGAACCAAATTTCATGAAAGGATTTGAAACAAGTCAAATTCAAAACAATAAACGAGTTTCATTAAATCATGCTTTAATTTTATCAAAGAGAAGGGTTTTATGAAAAGGATCAAGATATCCATACGAAATCAAATCCTCATTCTTGCAAGTGATCATCACACACTAAAAATTCATAAAATTTTTCTTTCATGAGAAGAGTAAGGAAGAAGCATCAAATGAAGGATTAAAAATCTTTGAATAAAACTTTAAATTAAAAATTCACAAGAGTAAAATCCTTGAGAGATGCATTTGTCAATGAATTCCATGAGTGAAAGGACTAAGTGTATCAAAAATCATTAAGTGATGGAGTGTTAGAAATATGTAAGAGAGGAGTGTGAGTGCTTGTAAGGGTTGTCTCCTAAACCCAGTAAAAGGAGAAGAGGGGTGTAAAAGGTGATTGGCCTTCGCCTATTGACGGAAGGCCTTTAGTGAACGCTGGTGACCTCGTCGGAGGAGGAAGCCGAAAGTGGATGTAGGTCACATTGACCGAACCACTCTAAAATTTGTTTTGCATTTCCTTTGTGCTATTTATCTTAACTGTAAACTACCTTCCTTAATTTACATCAAATACGTTTCCGTACGCTTTCAAAGTTAAGATCTTTCTGAAAAGATTTTCGTCGAAACCCGATTTTCTCGAATGAAGTTTTTATAGAGACGTAATCTTTCCGCTGCACTAATTCACCCCCCCCTCTTAGTGAGATCTTGGTCCTAACAGAAATAACTGTAAAAGGTGGTTGGCCTTCGCCTATTGAAGGAAGGCCTTTAATGGACGCTGGAGACCTCGTCGAAGGGGGAATCCGAAAGTTTGATGTAGGTTACATTGACCGAACCACTCTAAATTTGGTTTGCATTTTGTTTTGAGCAATTTTCTTTAATTGAAAATCATTTCATAGCAAAGTGCTTCTTCTCTTCATCTTGCTTTTACTACACTTACACTCTCTTACATTTTAAAGTTACTATCTTTCCAAATCGATTTCCTTCGAACGTATGAAATATTTTCTGAAATCGTAAAAATTTTCCACTGTACTAATTCACCCCCCTCTTAGTGCCGCTCTTAATCCTAACAATTGGTATCAGAACAAGGTTCACTCTCATTTGGTTTTAAACCCAAGAGAGATGATATTTGCCGGCAACCTAGAGGGTCATTCAATTACACGTCCGCCCGTATTCAATGGGACAGATTACACATATTAGAAGACTAGAATGAGGATCTTCCTAATTTTAATGGATTTTGAGTTTTAGAATGCTGTCAAAAATGGTTTTCAAAAGTTTTCTCTTCCAATGAATGATTGGAATGAGTTAGAGAAGAAGACTTTTGCTTTAAATGTAAAGGCTATGAATGCCTTATTTTGTGCATTAGATAAAAATAAGTTTAATCGAGTATTGATTTGTGAAATGGCTTTTGATATTTGGCACACACTTGAAGTGACTCATGAAGACACTAGTAGAGTGAAGGAGTCAAAAATTAATCTTTTAGTGCACTCTTATAAGTTGTTTCAAATGAAACCGAGTGAGACTATTGGAGACATGTACACCTAATTTATGGATGTTGTCAATGGTCTAAAAGGACTTGGTAAAGGTTTCTCGGATTTTGAACTTGTTAACAAAATTTTAAGATCCCTTCCAAAGAGTTGGGACCCTAAAGTAATGGTCATTCAAGAGACCAAAGATCTAAATAATTTTCCCCTTGAAGAACTAATTGGGTCACTAATGACCTATGAAATGACATGCAAAGCTCATGAAGAGCTTGAGGACACCCTTCCAAAGAACAGGAAGGATATAGCACCAAGAACACAAGAAGACCACTTGAAATAAAACTCAAGTGATGAGGACTTTGATGAAGACTTTGCACTATTAACAATAAAATTCAAAAAAATTATTAAAAGAAATAAATTTAAAAATGATACTAAAAATAAATTTGAACCAAAGAAAGAACAAGTAATATGCTATGAATGCAAGAAGCCGGGACACTTCAAGAGTGAATGTCCCCAAGCAAAGAGGAGGTAACCAAAGAAGAAGGCGCTCAAAGCTATATGGGACGACTCAAGTGCTTCCGAAGAAGAGGAGCCAACCAACATCGAGCAAGTTGCTCACTATGCGCTAATGGCTACTGGAGATGAGGTAACAAGTTCATTAGACGCAAATTTAACTTTCGATGAGCTTTCAAGTGCTTTTTATGAATTATTTGATGAATATAAAATTTTGAGTAAAAAGTATAATTCTTTGTAAAAGGAACATACTTCTCTTATTAGCAATTTTGATAGAGTAAAGATTGAGCATGAAAATAGCTTAGCTCCCTGCACAAAATGCCATGATTTAGAAATACTTCAAAAGGGAAACTTGCTACTCAAAGATACTTTGAAGAAATTTGAGGTTGGTAGAAAGTCCTTGAATATGATCCTTGCCAATAAGGGTCATGTTTATAGGAAAGGCGGAATCGGATTTGTGAGTAGCTCTCATCAAAATCCAACCACCTTTATTAATTGATTTAGACATTTTACATACAAATGTCCATTCAAGAAATATAGTCCACATAAATTGATTTGTGTTTCTAAAAGAACCTCAAATGACTCAACACAACATGATAAGTTATGTAGATCGATTTTTGATGCACCCAAGATCAAATGGGTATATAAAAATAATCTCTTTTTGTAGAAAAATGTATCATCACAAACTAGGAGCAAGAGATGGTACCTTGATAGTGGATACTCAAGGCATATGATCGAAAATCCATCTCATTTCTCTAAGCTCACTAGCCTAGACGAAGGATATGTCACCTTCGAAGACAACAATAAGGGTAAAATCATTGGTAAAGGAATCATAGGTAACAAATCCAACCTTCTTATTGAAGATCTATTGTTAGTTGATGGTTTAAAGCATAACCTTTTGAGTATTAGTCAATTATGTGATAAAGGATATATTGTTAGATTTGAATCTAATGCTTATATTATTGAAAAACCATACAAAAACACATCTATAATTGCACTAAAACAAAATAATGTATATACTATTGACATCAATGATCTTTGCAATGAAATATGTTTTTCGATTTTGAATGACGATGCTTGGCTTTGGCATAAGAGATTAGGTCATGCTAGCATGAAACTAATCTCTCAAATTTCATCTAAAGAACTTGTAAGAGGAATTCCTCATATCAAGTTCGTCAAGGATAATATGTGTGATGCATGTCAACTAGGAAAACAAATAAAAAGTAGCTTCAAACCTAAGAACCAAATAAGCACCTCTAGACCTTTGCAATTAATCCATATGGATTTGTTCGAACCAATTGCTACATCAAGCCTAGGAGGTAGCAAATATGCATTTATCATTGTGGATAATTTTAGTAGATACATATGGACTTACTTCTTAACACACAAAAATGATTGCTTTAGGTATTTCTCTAAGTTTTGTAAACTTGTTCAAAATGAAAAGGGTTTTATGATTTCATCAATTCGAAGTGATCATGGTGGTGAATTTCAAAATCATGATTTCCAAAAATTTTATAAATCTAATAGATACAACTACAACTTCTCTATTCCAAAAAATCCTCAACAAAATGGAGTAGTAGAAAGAAAGAATAGAAATTTACAAGAAATGACTAGAACTATGTTAAATGAACATAGCCTACCCAAATATTTCTAGGCCGAAACCATAAATACGACATGCTATGTCATGAATAGGGTTCTAGTAAGACCATTACTTTCTAAAACTCCTTATGAGTTGTGGAACAATAAAAAAACCCAATGTTTCATACTTTAAAGTTTTTGGATATAAATGCTTTATATTGAATGAAAAAGATACCTTAGGAAAGTTTAATGCAAAATCCGATGAAGGAATTTTTCTTGGTTATTCTTCCATTTCTAAAGCCTTTCGTATCTTTAAGAAAAGAACTTTGATTATAGAAGAATCAATTCATGTAGTTTTTAATGAAATTTTTGAAGTTAAGAAAAATATTTTGATGATGATCTTAATTTTAAAAATTTAAACTTGAATGAGTCCCTTTCTCTATCTACCAACTTAGATACATCTTCTTCCGAACCTTCTTTACCGAAGAAATGGAAGTATATAGATGCTCATCCTAAGGAGCTAATCATAGGAGACACATCTAAAGGGGTTCAAACTCGTTCCTCTCTTAAGAATTTCTGTATAAACTCCACTTTTCTCTCCCAAATTGAACCTAAGTGTAATGTTGAGGCCTTGAAAGATGATTCATGGGTCATCACAATGCAAGAGGAGTTGAATCAATTTGAGAGAAATGAGGTGTGGAAGCTCGTTCCTAGGCCAAGTTACCATTTAGTTATTGGTACTAAAGGGGTCTTTAGAAACAAGCAAGATGAATTTGGTATCGTGGTTCGAAATAAGGCTAGATTAGTAGCCAAGGGTTTCAACCAAGAAGAAAGTATTGATTATGAAGAAACCTTCGCTCCTATGGCACGATTAGAAAATGATTTGAAAATAATTTTCTTATTGTTCAATTTTATGTTGATGATATCATTTTCGGTTCTACGAATGAATTTCTATATGAGTCATTTGCTAAAAGTATGAGTTTTGAATTTGAAATGATTTTGATGGGGGAATTAGCTTTCTTTTTGGGCTTACAAATCAAATAATTAAGTAATGACATCTTTCTTAGTCAAACAAAATATGCTTTAGATTTGCTAAAAAGGTTTAATTTGGATAACTCAAAAGCTATCAATACTCCCATGAGTACCTCCACTAAGTTAGACATTGATGAAAGTGGAGAAAGTTTTGATCAAAAAGCTTATAGGGGTATGATAGGAAGTCTACTATACCTCACCGCAACTAGACTCGATATCATGTTTAGTTTAGGTCTTTGTGCTAGGTTTCAATCTAATCATGGTATCCAAAATTTGAGAACTTTGAACTAATTACATATGCTGATACGGATTTTGCAAGATGTAGATTAGATAGAAAAAGCACATCCGGAACATGTCAGTTTTTAGGACATGTACTTGTTTCTTGGTCATCCAAGGATCAAAACTCGGTTACACTATCTATAATCGAAGCTGAGTTTATTGCAACTAGTGCATGTTGTGCACAAGTTTGTGTGGATGAAAAACACTTTAGAGTATTACGAGATTCATCTTAAAAACATTCCCATAAAATGTGATAACACAAGTGTAATATGTTTAACAAAAAATCCTATTCAACACTCTAGAATAAAACATATTGATATTAGGCATCACTTTATATGAGATTATGTCACTAATCATGATGTAATCTTAGAGTTTATTGATACGAAACATCAATTAGCTGATATTTTTACAAAACTTTTAAGTGACAAACAATATAATTTTATTAGAAGAGAGTTAAGAATGTTAATTTGTCTAAATGTATGAATTTGATGTATATCTTTTCGGACTATCTTTATGAGTTTCTTGAATAGAGCTTTCATGAGATTATGCCATATCAAGTTTACTTCGTACCCTTGCTCCATCACTTTTGATACACTCAATCACTTCATGAATTTCATTGACAAATGCATCTCTCGGATTTATCTCTTATGAATTTTTTTTGAGAAATGGATTTGATGTGATGATCCTCTCATTATGACGGCCTATTCACAAAATTTCTTTTAGCATGATTCTTTCACATGAATTCATTAAGAAAGAATTGTTATGATTCTTTTTATGAGATGAACACTTGCAAGAGTGAGGATTTAATTTCACATGAATATCTTGATACTTATGAAAATTGAAGCATGATTTAATGAAACTCTTTTATCATATTTGAGTTGATTCAAATCATTTCACAAAGTTGGTTCTTAATGGATTTCCTCCTTTCCTTCTTCATGCAAAGTTTTGATGAAAAAAGGGGGAGAAGTTGATGGAAGCTATCTCTTTAATAATTTTAACTTTTAATGTTGAGAACTTTTGAATGATGCCATGTCATGGATGCTTGAAATATGATTAGTATACAAATTGAAATGTGGCATGAATTTTTACCACACTTGTATTGTTGAATTGTTCTCCTTTTTGTTGATGACAAAGGGGGAGAAATAATACCAAAATATGGTAAATTGATGACAAATATATGTAATGTATTTCATCATATATACTTGAAATGTTTGCTTGATAACTTTTCTTCATTCTATTAAGATATCTATAGCTTAACTTGTAAATTTTATAAATTGATATCTTGCCATAGAATGATGGATTGCTATCTTTGTCATCTTTCATATTTGAAATATCATACTTGAAAATGGATGTCATGCCTTGACATCATTTTCAGAATGTTAGATCATGATAGGAATCATGATGTGTGTATTGATAAGTTTAAATGAACTTAACTTATCAATATGTCTTTTGAATTCAAAGGCCTTGAATTCAAGAATATCTTTTCTCAAGTATGGCATATAGTTAGGGGGAGTTAAGGTTTACTCTGTCATCAATTGATTCTCATCATCAAAAAGGAGGAGATTATTAAATCTCGGATTTTGATGATGAAGTCAATTATAATTTATTTGATCTAATCTATATGTTGAGAAAAGCGTGCATGATTAACTACGATAGCAGTAATACATAAAGCAGGTGTTGTGCCGGAGTCAAGATCGAGATCAAGTTGGGAGTTCGAGAGTTCGATGGAAGTCCGGACGTTCGTCGGAAGTTGTGTGGGAACCAACCGAGAAGTCTAGGAGCTTGCCATAGAAGCTCATCAGAACTCACCAAGAAGATCGTCGCAAAGTCCGGGAGCTTACCGAGAGTCCGCCGGAGCATTATCGAGAGTTCATTGGATGTTCGCCGGAAGTACGCCGAAAGCTCATCGGAAGAGCAATTGACGCACCGGAACATGAAGTGCAGTAATCATGTCTTCATTATCATAGTTAGAGCATAAATTAAGTTAGGATTGGGAGGTAATCCCACTAACTTAATTAGGGGCCAACTGGGCCCTAAGTTGGGCTGGTTTTGGTCGGATTCAAGGCCCAACCAGGACCCTGAATTCCTGGCCGGCGGTGGCACCACTTGGGAGACTCGATCTCCCAAGAATTCTGGGTGGTGGCACCACCCCTGTCAAGCGGTGGCACCGTCGATAGTTATTGCTGTCAATGGTGGTACCGCCCTTGTCAGGCGGTGGTATCGCCAGAGCTCGGTCTCTGAGCTTTGTTAGGTGGTGGTACCGCTCGGACTGAGCGGTAGTACCGCCCAGTGTCAGGTGTCAAGCGGTGGTACCGCCTAGTAATGGTGGTGATACTGTCAGGACCCTGAAAATCTAAGATTAGACATTTTTTGGCTCCATTTTTGAAGTCATTGGGGCCTATAAAAACCCCACCCTTTCCTACATGAAAGGGCACGAAACCTATTGGCATAATCTTGAGTTCTTGAGCCTTAAAGTGTTGTAAAAGTAAAGAGTTCTCCTCCTTCATCGCTTAGCCTTGTAACCATCCAAGAAAGAGGAGTGAGACTTGTAAGGGTTGTCTCTTAAACCCGATAAAAGGAGAAAGAGTTGTAAAAGGTGGTTGGCCTTCGCCTATTGAAGGAAGGCCTTTAGTGGACGTCGGAGACCTCGTTAGAGGAGGAATCCGAAAGTGGATGTAGGTCACGTTGACCAAACCACTCTAAATCTGGTTTGTATTTCGTTTTGAGCAATTTTCTTTAACTGCAAATCATTTCATAGAAAAGTGCTTCTTCTCCTCATCTTGCTTTTACTACACTTACGCTCTCTTATGTTTTAAAGTTACTATCTTTCCAAATTGATTTCCTTTGAACGTATGAAATATTTTCTAAAATCATAAAAGTTTTCCGCTGCACTAATTCGCCCCCCCTCTTAGTGCCGCCCTTAATCCTAACACTCTTAAATGACTGTTACTTTAGGGTCCCAACTCTTTGGAAGGGATCTCAAGATTTTATTAACAAGTTCAAAGTTTGAAAAACATTTGCCAAGAGCTTTTAAACTATTGACAACATCCGTAAAATAGTGTATATGTCGACAATAGTTTCACTTGGTTTCATCCGAAAATATTCATAAGTATGAACTAAAAGATTTATCTTTGACTCCTTTAATCTACTAGTGCCTTCGTGAGTGATTTCAAATGTGTGCTAAATATCAAAAGCCGTTTCACAAATAGACACTCGATTGAACTCGTTTTTATCGAAAGCACAAAACAAGACATCATAGCCTTGGCGTTTAAAGCGAAAATATTTTTCTCCAACTCATTCCAATCGTTTGTTAGAAGAGAAGACTTTTGAAAGCCATTTTTCATATGGTTTCAAAACTTGAAATCCATTGAAATTAGAAAGATCCTTATTCTAGTCTTCTAATATATGTAATCTATCCCATTGAACATGGGAGGACGTGTAATTGAATAACTCTTTTGATTGCCGGCAAATGCCATCTCTCATGGGTTTCAAATCAACCGAGAGTAACCTTGCTCTGATACCAATTGTTAGGATCAAGAGTAGCACTAAGAGGGGGGGTGAATTTGTGCAGCAGAGAAAATCATCAGTTTGTAAAATATTTCGTTCGTCGAAATCTGATTTCGGAAAGTGCTTGATATTAGAATGAAAGAACTGTTGAATCTCGGATTTTGATGATGAAGTCAATTATAAATTGTTTGATCTAATCTATATTTTAAGAAAAGTGTGCAGGATTAACTACGATAGCAGTAAGACATAAAGCAAGTGTTGTGCTAGAGTCAAGATCGAGATCTCATTGGGAGTTTGAGAGTTCGACGGAAGTCCGGACGTTCGTCGGAAGCTCTGCTAGAACCAACAGAGAAGTCTAGGAGCTTACTAAAGAAGCTCATCAGAACTTGCCAAGAAGATCATCGTAAAGTCTAGGAGCTTGCCGGGAGTCTGCTGGAACATTGCCGAGAGTTCGTCGGATATTCGTCGGAAGTACACCGGAAGCTCGCTAGAAGAGCAATTAATGCACCGAAACAAGAGGCACTGTAATTATGTCTTAATTATCATATTTGGAGTATAAATTAAGTTAAAATTAGGAGGTAATCCCAATGACTTAATTATGGGCTAATTGGGACTTTAATAGAGCTGAATTGGGCCGAATTGAGCACCCAATTTAGTCCCTGAAAAATGATCGACAATAGCACTACCAAGGCCGGTGGTGGCACCGCTTGGAAGGCAATGCCCCTGGATTTCTAGGCGGTGATACCGCCCAGACTGGGTGGTGGTACCACTGACAACAGTGTTGCCAGCGGTGGTACCGCCCCTGTTCGACGGTGGTACCGCTTAGTGTCAGATTAGCGGAGCAACAGCGGTGGTACCACCAGTACCTCGGATTACGGGGATGTGATACTTTTTGGCTCCAATTTTGAAGCCATTGAGGCCTATAAAAATCTCACCCTTTTCTGCATGAAAGGGCACGAAAGTATTGGTTTAATATTGAATTTTTGAGTCATAAAAGTGTTGTAAATGTTAGAGTTCTCCTCCTTTATCTCTTATCCTTGTAACCATCCAAGAAAGAGGAGTGAGACTTATAAGGGTTGTCTCCTAAACCTGGGAAAAGAAGAAAGTGCTGTAAAGAGGTGTTCGATCTTTACCTATTAAATAAAGGCCATTAGTATACGCCGGTGACCTCGTCAGAGGAGGAATCCAAAAGTGGATGTAGGTCACCTTGACCGAACCACTCTAAATTCTGGTTTGCTTTTCATTTGTGCAATCTAATTTACTGCAAACCTCCTTAATCTTCTCTTGCACTTTTACGAAAGCTTTCAAGTTCAACTTCTCTCTGAAACTAATTGAATTGAAACCATTTTCGTCGTAATTGGTTTTAAATGAAATAAATAATTTTTTGAAATCGTGAAAGTTTTTCGCTGCACTAATTCACCCCCCCCCCCCCCCCTCCTTAGTGCCGCTCTTGATCCTAACAATTGGTATCAGAGCAAGGTTCACTCTTATTTGGTTTTAAACCCAAGAGAGATGGCATTTGCCGACAACCTAAAGGGTCATTCAATTATACGTTCGCCCATGTTCAATAGGATGGATTACACATATTGGAAGACTAGAATGAGGATCTTCCTAATTTCAATAGATTTTGAATCATGAAATTTGTAGAAAATGGCTTTCAAAAGTCTTCTCTTCCGATGAACGATTGGAATGAGTTGGAGAAGAAGACTTTCGCTTTAAACGCAAAGGCTATGAATGCCTTGTTTTGTGCATTAGATAACGAGTTTATTTATGAAATGACTTTTGACATTTGACACATACTTGAAGTGACTCATGAAGGCACTAATAGAGTGAAGGAGTCAAAAATTAATCTTTTAGTGTATTCTTATGAATTTTTTCGAATGAAACCGAGTGAGACCATTGGAGACATATACACCCGATTTACGGATGTCATCAGTTGTCTAAAAGGATTTGGTAAAAGTTTCTTGGATTTTGAACTTGTTAATAAGATTTTAAGATCACTTCCAAAAAGTTGGTACCCTAAAGTAACGATCATTCAAGATGCCAAAAATCTAAATAATTTTCCTCTTGAAGAATTAATTAGGTTATTAATGACCTATGAAATGACATGTAAAGCTCATGAAGAGCTTGAGGACACCCTTCCAAAGAACAAGAATGATATGACACTGAGAACACAAGAAGACCACTTGAAAGAAAACTCAAGTGATGAGGACTTTGATGATGACGTGACACTCGTAACAAAGAAGTTCAAAAGATTCATAAAAAGAAATAAATTTAAAAATAATACTTAAAATAAATTTGAACCTAAGAAAGAACAAGTGATATGTTATGAATGCAAGAAGCCGGGACACTTCAAGAGTGAAAGTCCCCAAGCAAAGAGGAGGCAACCAAAGAAGAAGGCTCTCAAAACTACATGGGACGACTCAGGTGCTTCCGAAGAAGAGGAGCCAACCAACACCGAGCAAGTTGCTCACTATGCACTAATGGCTATTGGAGATGAGATAACAAGTTCATTGGACGCAAATTTAACTTTCGATGAGCTTTCAAGTGCTTTTCATAAATTGTTTGATGAATGTAGAATCTTGGGTAAAAAGTATAACTTTTTGAAAAAAGAACATGCTTCTCTTATTAGCGACTTTGATAGAGTAAAGATTAAGCATGAAAATAGATTAGCTTCCTGCACAAAATGCCATAAACTAGAAATACTTTAAAAGAAAAGTTTTGAAGAAATTTGAGGTTGGTAGCAAGTTCTTGAACATGATCCTTGCCAATAAGGGTCAAATTCATAGAAAAGACGGAATTTGATTTATGAGTAGCTCTCACCAAAACCTAACCACCTTTGTTAAAGGCTCTACTTTATATGTTTCACCCTAAAAGAAATGTAACTTTTGTTGTAAATTTGGGCATATAGCTTATCATTATCCATTTAAGAAATGTAGTCCACACAAATTGATTTGGTTTCCTAAAAGAACTTCAAATAACTTAATGCAACATGATAAGCAACGTAGATCAATTTTTGAGGCACCCAAAGTCAAATGGGTACCTAAAAATCATCTCTTTTTGTAGAAAAATGCACCATCATAAGCTAGGAGCAAGAGATGGTACTTTGGTAGTGGATGCTCAAGGCATATGACCGGAGATCCATCCCAATTCTCTAAGCTCACTAGCATAGATGAAGGATATGTCACATTCGGAGATAACAACAAGGATAAAATCATTGGCAAAGAAACCATAAGTAACAAATCCACCTTTTCTATTGAAGATGTGTTGTTAGTTAATGGCTTAAAGCATAACCTTTTGAGCATTAGTCAATTGTGTGATAAAGGATACATCATTAAATTTGAATCTAATTCTTGCATTATTGAAAAACTATATAAAAACACATTTATGATTGCACTAAAATAAAATAACATATACACTATTGACATTAATGATCTTTGCAATGAAATGTATTTTTCGGTTTTGAATGACGATGCTTGGCTTTGGCATAGAAGATTAAGTTATGCTAGCATGAAACGAATCACTCAAATTTTATCTAGAGAACTTGTAAGAGGAATTCCTCATATCAAGTTCGTCAAAGATAAAGTGTGTGATTCATGTCAACTAGGAAAACAAATTAAATATAGCTTCAAACCTAAGAACCAAATAAGCATCTCTAGACCTTTGCAATTGATCCATATGGACTTGTTCGGACCAATTGCTACATCAAGCCTAGGAGGTAGCAAATACGCATTTGTCATCATGGATGATTATAGTAGATACACATGGACTTATTTTTTGGCACACAAAAGTGAATGCTTTAGGTATTTCTCTAAGTTTTGTAAACTTGTTCAAAATGAAAAGGGTTTTATGATTTCATCAATTCGAAGTGATCACGGTAGTGAATTTCAAAACTGTGATTTCCAAGAATTTTTTGAATCTAATGGATACAACCATAACTTCTCTACTCTAAGAAATCCTCAACAAAATGGAGTAGTAGAAAGAAAGAATAGAAACTTACAAGAAATGGCAAGAGCTATGTTTAATGAACATAGCCTACCGAAATATTTTTGGGCCGAAATCGTAAACACGGCATGCTATGTCATGAATAGAGTTCTAGTAAGACCCTTACTCACCAAAACTCCTTATGAGTTGTAGAACAATAAAAAACCTAATGTTTTATATTTTAAAGTTTTTGGGTATAAGTGTTTTATCTTGAATGAAAAAGATGCATTAGGAAAATTTAATGCTAAATCCGATGAAAAAAATTTTCTTGCCTATTCTTCTATCTCTAAAGCATTTTGTATCTTTAATAAAAGAACTTTAATTATAGAAGAATCTATTCATGTTGTTTTTAATGAAATTTTTGAAGTTAAGAAAAATGATTTCGATGATGATGTTAATTTTGATGCTTTGAATTTAAATGAAATCCTTTCTCCATCTAGCAACTTGGATGCATCTATTTCTGAAACATCCTTACCTAAGGATTGGAAGTATGTAGATGCTCATCATAAGGAGCTAATCATAGGAGACATATCTAAAGGGGTTCAAACTCGTTCCTCTCTTAATAATTTTTATGCAAACGTCATTTTTCTCTCCCAAATTGAACCTAAAAGCATTGACAAGGCCTTGAAAGATGATTCATGGGTCATCATAATGCACAATGAGTTAAATCAATTTGAGAGAAATGAGATGTGTAAGCTTGTTCCTAGACCAAATGACCATTTAGTTATTGGTACTAAATAGGTCTTTAGAAACAAGTAAGATGAATTTAGTATCGTGGTTAGAAACAAGGCTAGATTAGTGACCAAATATTTCAACCAAGAAGAAGGGATCAATTATGAAGAGACCTTCGCTCTTGTGGCATGATTAGAAGCCATAAGGATGCTCTTTACCTATGCTAGTAGTAATAATTTTAAGTTATTTTAAATGGATATTAAAAGTGCTTTTCTTAATGGCTTTATTTTCGAAGAAGTTTATGTTGAACAACCTCCCGGATTTGAGAATAATTATCTCCCTAATCATGTGTTTAAATTGAGTAAAGTTCTCTATTGATTGAAATAAGTCCTAAGGGCTTGGTATGAGAGACTTAGCTCATTTCTTATCGAAAATAATTTTTCTAAAGGTAAGGTCGATACTACATTGTTTATTAAAAATTTTAAAAATAATTTTTTTATTATTCAAATTTATGTTGATGATATTATTTTGGTTCTACGAATAAATCTTTATGTAAGTCATTTGCTAAAAGTATGAGTCTTGAATTTGAAATGAGTTTGATGGGGGAATTAACTTTCTTTTTAAGCTTACAAATCAAAAAGCTAAGTAATGGTATTTTTTTTAGTCAAACAAAATATACTTTAGATTTACTAAAAATATTTAATATAGATAGCTTCAAAGCTATCAACACTCCTATGAGCACCTCCACTAAGTTAGACATTGATGAAAGTAGAGAAAGCTTTGATCAAAAAGCTTATAGGGGTATGATAGGAAGTTTACTATACCTCACTGTAACTAGACCGGATATCATGTTTAGTGTAGGACTTTGTGCTAGGTTTCAATCTAATCCTAAGATATCTCATCTTAAAGCAGTTAAGAGAATACTTAGATACCTTAAAGGAACCACAAATCTAGGATTATGGTATCTAAAATCTGAGAACTTTGAGCTAATTGCTTATGCTGATGCGGATTTTGCTGGATGTAGATTAGATAGAAAAAGCACATTCGGAACATGTTAATTTTTAAAACACGCACTTGTTTCTTGATCTTCCAAGAAACAAAATTTGGTTGCACTGTCTACAACCGAAGCCGAGTACATTGCAGCTAGTGCATATTGTGCATAAGTTGTGTAGATGAAAAATACTTTACAAGATTATAAGATTCATCTTAAAAACATTCCTATAAAATGTGATAACATAAGTGCAATATGTTTAACAAAAAACTCATTCAACATTCTATAACTAAATATATTGATATTAGGCATCACTTTATACGAGATCATGTTAATAATCATAATGTAATCTTAGAGTTTATTGATACGAAACATCAATTAGCCGATAATTTTATAAAGCCCTTAAGTGAAGAATAATTTGATTTTATTAGAAGAGAATTAGGAATGTTAATTTATCCGAATGCATGAATTTGTTAAATTTCATTTTTAGACTTTCTTGATTCTTTGGATCACTCACTTAAATTCTGTACTGATAATTTTATGAAGCGAACTTTATGTGATGATAAGGTTGTGTGCTTCAATAAATTATTTACTTTGATATTGGAATTTTGTGCTTTGATGCTGAAAGTTTCTATGATGTTGTGATATCTTTAAATGATGATCATGTTATCATACAATGATGCAATATCGTTTTTACTTTGATGATTATGATCTCTATTGAATATGGAGATGTTTTAATCATACATGATGCAATATCGGATTCTTAACTTTTGAGTGCTACAAGCACTAATGATATTATCTCATACAAGTAGTGATGATAGGCGATGACGAAACATTTTATAAATGCATGAAGTGTTTATATATATCTTGATATTTGATTTATGAAAATCATTGACAAATGCATCTCTCACGGATTTCACTCTTATGAATTTTTAATGAGAAATAGATTTGATGTAATGCTCTTCTCACTATGATGTTTTATTCGTGAATTTTTCTTTCATGTGATACTCCTCTCCAATGAATAATTGAAGGAATTCCAATGGATATATTAATCCTTGAAAGATGAATTCTCGTGTGTGATAATGAAAGCATTTGTGTGATAATTTTCGTAGGGATTTGATTTCATATGGATATCTCGATCCTTTTCATGAATTCCTTCTCTTTGTCAAAATGAAACCATGTTTTAACGAAAACTTCTTGATCATTTTTTACTTGATTCAAATTATTTGATGACAAAGGGGGAGAAGTTGGAATCAATCGTTTTAATGTTGATAACATCTAATGATGAGAACTTTTGAGTGTGAAACTTGCTTGATTTTTTTTACCACACTTGCATTGTTGAATTATTCTCCTTTTTGTTGATGACAAAGGGGGAGAAATAATACCAAAATGTGGTAAATTGATGACAAATGTATGTAATATATTTCATCATATATACTTGAAGTGTTTGCTTTCTTTCATTATGATAAGATATCTAGAGCTTAACTTGTTGTTTTGTAATTGATATCTTGCCATAGAATGATGAATTGCTATCTTTGTCATCTTTCATATTTGAAATATCATATTTGAAAATGGATGTCATGCATTGACATCGTTTTGATAAATACTTGGCATCGTATTTTGAGAATGATAGATCATGATAGGAATCATGATGTGCATGTTGATAAGTTTAATTAACTTATCTTATCGGTTTGTTTCTTGAATTCAAAAGCCTTGAATTTAAGAATGTCCTTTCTCAAGTATGGCATATAGATAGGGGGAGTTAAGGTTAACTCCATCATCAATTGATTGTCATCATAAAAAAGAGGAAGATTGTTGAATCTCGGATTTTGATGATGAAGTCAATTATAAAAGTGTTTGATCTAATCTAACTCCATCATCAATTGATTGTCATCATAAAAGTGTTTGATCTAATCTATATGTTGAGAAAAGTGTGCATGATTAACTATGATAGCAATAAGACTTGATTTATTTTTGTATAACCCCTTGTATTCATCACCCAATTAATTCTTCTTGATGAGATGAAATGAATGTGATGAAATGAAATTATGCATGAAATACTCATGATATTGTTTGATTCTCTAAAATGATATAAAGTTAGTTAGCTTATGAGTATCATGTATGATATGATCATAATGATGATTGATTTATTTTTTTTATCATGCATGAAAAATGAAATGTAAGGTTTTGAAATTGTGCATGTTTTAATTTGAAACTATTATGATGCACAAACATATTTAAAAAAAAAAGGATTGATACTTCAACTTTGTCATGATTTGAAAATTAATGTAAAGGGAAAAGAATTACAACATTGTATTCTTCCCTTCTTTTTGACAAAAACAAAGGGGGAGAAATACCACTAGCTCAAACAGTACAAAGGAAGCAAATATTTGCTAGCTTACATATTACAAGGAGAAGAACTTGATATTTTGAACATCACCAAAAATTTGCTACCTTGCATGATCTAAAATTTGCTAGAATTGCTAGCTTGTCATCTAAAGAGAAGCAAAAATTACAAACGTACATATCGCAAAAAGAGGCAAAACTTTTTAGTTTGCACAAAAGCAAGAAATGCTATCTTATAATCTCAAGAGAAGCAAAAGTGATATCTTGCCTATCTTAAGAAGCAAAACTTACAATTTGCACATCGCAAAAGGAAGCAAGAATTGTTAGTTTGCACACTTCAACAAGAATGTTATCTTGCATTTGTTTTTGAAATATTGCTAGCTTGCATGATAATTAAACTTGAGATTTATTATGCAATGATTTGAACTTGTATCTCAAACAAATGAAAGTTACACTTCTCCTTTTTGTTGATGACAAAGAGGGAGAAGTATGTTTGATGTTATGCATGATTTTAATCATGACATGTTTGCTTGGATTTTTGAATTCAATGTTCTATCAATATGACATATTGCTAGGGGGAGTTTGTTTAAACTCTGGGAGTTAACCTTAACTCCATCATAAATTGGTTATCATCATCAAAAAGGGGAAGATTGTTGAATCTTGGATTTTGATGATGAAACCAATTGATATGTGTTTATGATTTGATCTACGTTTTTAGTGACGTAGGATACTTCGATCAGGATGAGATAATTAAAGAAGGAAGAATCATGTTGGGATGGTGGAACATGTCAGAAGATTGGACGTCGAGCCGGAGAATCGGTCGACGTATCGACAGAAGGTTTCGGGCCATGGATTCGGGCATCGGGCCAAGAAGAGTGGATATTGTGCCAAGGATATCGGAGTTACAGAGTCAACTGACCAATGTTAGGATCAAGAGCACTAAGAGGGGAGGGTGAATTAGTGCAGCGGAAAACCTTCTATGATTAAAAAAAAAAACTACGTTCGTATGATAAAAGTGATTTCGGTAAGAAAGCCAATTCATAAATCACTTTAACTTTTGATTAAGCGAGATGCAGCAAAGATATAAATGCAGTTTGTAGTTATGGTTCAAATCAGATAGTAGGCGCAAACTGAAATATGATGTTCGTACGAAAAAACTGATTTATGTCTAAATGCTGATTCGTAAATCACTTGATTAAGCGAGATGCAGTTAAAGCAAAGATATAAAGGCAGATTGCAGTTATGATAGAAATTAGAACGTAAACGCAAACTGAAATATGATGTTCGTACGATAAAAACGATTTTACGTCTAAACACCGATTCGAAAAATGCAGAGCTTGAAACACAATCATATATGCGCAGAAGGTAGTACGCTTTTGAGGAGGTTTGCAGTAAAGATAAGATGCTCAAAGTAAATGCAAACTGAGATTTAGAGTGGTTCGGTCAATCTTGACCTACATCCACTTTTGGCTTCCTCCACCGACGAGGTCACCGACGTCCACTAGAGGCCTTCCTTCAATAGGCGAAGGCCAACCACCCTTTTTACAGTTTTACTCCTTTTGACGGGCTTAGGAGACAACCCTTACAGAATTTTCTTTCCTCTCTTAACAGATTAGAACTTGGAAGAAAAGAGGAAGGAGAACTTTCAACTCATACAACACTTTTGAGCTCTAAAAATCACAGAATAAGATTAGGATTTCGGTGTTTTTTGGGTACCCTTTCAGTGCTGAAAGGGTGGGGTATTTATAGGCCCCAACCCAGTTTGAATTCCGATCTCAAAACTGTCAATTCCCGGAATTCCGGGGTCTGGCGGTTGCACCGCCTGACTAGGGTGGTTGCACTGCCTGGCAGAGCTCGAAGACTGAGCCTCTGGGCGGTGCTACCACTTGTCAAGGGCGGTTGCACCTCCTGCCAGAGCTCGAAGACCGAGCTCAGGCGGTGCCACCGCCTGATTAAGGCTGTTCAACCGCCTGCCAAAGCTCGGAGACCGAGCTCAGGCGGTTCCACCGCTTGTCAAGGGCGGTTGCACCGCCCAATCTCGCTCGGAGACTGAGCCCAAGCGGTGCCACCGCCTGACTAGGGCGGTTGCACCGCCCAGCTTTCTTGGGAGACCATCTCCTGGGCGGTGCCACCTCCTACCCTGGCGATGCCACCGCCTAGTAGGAATTCTGGTCCGAATGGGTTGATCCATTCGACTCAATTTGGGTCTATCAAGGGCCCAATTGCCCCTAGATTAAGTTAATGGGATCACCTCCCATTCCTAACTTAATTATTGTGCTAACTACGATATTTCCTAAGACATTTACTGTAACTTGCTCCGGTGCGTCAATCGCTTCTTCCGGCGAACTTCCGTCGATCATCCGATGAACCCTCGGTGATGCTCCTGCGGACTTCCGGCAAACTCCTGGACTTGCGACAATCCACTTGGTGAGTTCCGACGAGTTTCTTTGGCAAGCTCCTGGACTTCTCGGATTTGTTCCCGCAGAACCTCCGACGATCATCCGAACTTCCGTCGAACTCTCGAACCCCCAACGTGATCATAGTTTTGACTCCGATGCAACTCCTGCTGCATGTCTTACTTTCACTGTAGTTAATCTTGCACACTTAAAACAAAACTTTGATCGAGACAATTAATCCTAAGCAATTAACCAAGTTGTCCAGCATGTCATTGGTCCCTCGACGCTTCGTCCGATTATTCGGCGCATCGTCCTCTCCTGCGGCCTATTGCCCCAATCGGCCAGTTGACTCTGCAACTCTAATATTCTTGGTACAATACCCGCTCTTCTTGGCCCGATGCTCGAATCCACGGCCCGAAGCATTCTGTCGATACGTCGACTGATCCACCGGCCCGACGTCCAATCTTCTGACATGTTCCTCCGGTCCAACATGATTTTCCTGCTTTAATTGTCTCATCCTGATCGAAGTATCCTGCGTCACTCAAAACGTAGATTAGATCATAAACACATATCAAGTGGTTTCATCATCAAAATATGAGATTCAACAACCAATTGGGCAATAGGCCATAAGAGAGGACGATGCGCCGAAGAATCAGATAAAGCATCGAGGGACCAATGACATGCTGGACAACATGATTAATGCTTAGTATTAATTTTCTAGATTAAAGTGTATTTTTACATGTGCAGGATTAACTACAATAGCAAGGAATAAAGCAAAATGAAGTCCCGGAGTCAAGAACGCGATTTCGTTGAGAGTTTGAGAGTTCGTCGGAAGTCCAGACGCTCATCGAAAGTTCTACGTGAACCAACCGAGAAGTCTCAGAGCTTGCTAGAGAAGCTCGTTAGAACTCACCAAGAAGATCATCGTGAAGTCCAGGAGCTTATCAGGAGCCCGTTGGAACATTGCCGAGAGATCGCCGAAAGTTTGTCGGAAGATCATCGGAAGCTTGTCGGAAGAAACTAGACTTACAGACTTGTTTAGCTTAGGAAATGTCTTAGAATTTATAGTTAACACGTATTAAGATTGGATTTGGGCCAACCCAATTAGGGGCCAGTTAGGTCCATGTAAGGATTGTATTGGGCCCAAACAGTGACCCAAGAAGTGGCACCGTTATGTCACAGTCTTCAAGACTATGTCAGGCGATGGTACCACCAATTTGGGTAGTGGTACCACCCAGTGCAGTGTTAGTGTCAGACTGACAATAGCGGTGGTACCGCCCAACATAGGCGATGGTACCGTCTGGACCTAGGAAACCCGGGATGAGATGTTTTTAGGCTCCAAGTTTAAATCAACTTGAAGCTTATAAATACCCCTCTCATCCCTAGTTAGGATACACAAGACAGAGAATTTAAAAAGGTAAAAACGCTTTAGAAATCTCTTGTGAGAATCCTCCTCTAATCTAAGTGTTAGAATAGTTTGAGAGAGGAGTGAGTGTTTGTAAGGGTTGTCTCCTAAACCCGGTAAAAAGAGAAGAGGGGTGTAAGAAGGAGATTGATCTTCGCCTATTAAAGGTAGATTGATAGTGGATGCTGGTGACCTCGACGGAAGAGGAATCGACGGAGTGGATGTAGGTCACAATGACCGAACCACTATAAAATTGATATGTTCTCTGGTTTACATTTACTTCTTGCAATTTACATTAACTGCAAACTGCCTTCAATACGCTCTTACTTCACTTTCAAAGTTAAGCATTTCCGAGTTCGGTTTTATCGTACGAAAGGATTTTCTAAAACTAACATTTTTATCCACTACACTAATTCACCCCCCCTCTTAGTGCCCACTCTATTCCTAATAATCAAATCCCCACGAAAATTATCACACACATGCTTTCATTATCACAAACAAGAATTTATCTTTCAAGGATTAATATATCCATTGGAATTCCTTCAATTTTCATGAGAAGAATTCATGAGAGAGGAGTATCACATGAAGGAGAAATTCACGAATAAAACTTCATAGTGAGAAGAGCATTACATCAAATCCATTTCTCATTAAAAATTCATAAGAGTGAAATCTGTGAGAGATGCATTTGTCAATGACTTCCATGAATCAAACATCAAGATATGTATAAACACTTTATGCATTTAGAAAATGTTTCGTCATAGCCTTTCATCACTACTTGCATGAGGTAATATCATTAGTGCTTGTAGCACTCAAAAGTTGAGAATCCGATATTGCATCATGTATGATTAAAACTTCTCAATATTCAATAGAGATCATAATCATCATCAAAGTAAACATGATATTACATCATTGTATGATAACATGCTAATCATTTAAAGAGATCACAACATCATAGAAACTTTCAGCATCAAAGCACAAAATTCCAACATCAAAGTAAACATTTTATTGAAGCATACAACCTTATTATCATGTAAAATTCGCATCATAAAATTATCAGCACAGAATTTAAGTGAGCGATCCAAAGAATCAAGAAAGCCTGAAAATGAAATTTAACAAATTCATGCATTCGGACAAATTAACATTCCTAATTCTCTTCTAATAAAATCAAATTGTTCTTCACTTAAGGACTTTGTAAAAATATTGGCTAATTGATGTTTCATATTAATAAACTCTAAGATTACATCATGATTATTAACATGATCTCGTATAAAGTGATGCATAATATTAATATATTTAGTTCTAGAGTGTTGAATGAGATTGTTTGTTAAACATATTGCACTTGTGTTATCACATTTTATTGGAATATTTTTAAGATGAATCTTATAATTCTCTAAAGTGTTTTTCATCCACACAACTTCTGCACAACATGCACTAGCTACAATGTACTCGCCTTCGATTGTAGATAGTGCAACCGAATTTTGTTTCTTGGAAGATCAAGAAACAAGTGCGTGTCCTAAAAATTGACATGTTCTAGATGTGTTATTTTTATCTAATCTACATCTAGTAAAATCTGCATCAGCATAAGCAATTAGCTCAAAGTTCTCAAATTTTGGATACCATAATCCTATATTTGTGGTTCCTTTAAGATATCTAAGTATTCTCTTAACTGCTTTAAGATGAGATATCTTAGGATTAGATTGAAACCTAGTACAAAGTCCTACACTAACATGATATCCGGTCTAGTTGCGGTAAGGTATAGTAAACTTCCTATCAAACCCCTATAAGCTTTTTGATCAAAGCTTTCTCCACTTTCATCAATGTCTAACTTAGTGGAGGTACTCATGGAAGTATTGATAGCCTTTGAGCTATCCATATTAAACCCTTTTAGCAAATCTAAAGCATATTTTGTTTGACTAAAAAATATATAATTACTTAGTTGTTTGATTTGTAAGCCTAAAAAGAAAGTTAATTCTCCCATCAAACTCATTTCAAATTCAAGACTCATACTTTTAGCTAATGATTCACATAGAGATTCATTCATAGAACCGAAAATAATATCATCAACATAAATTTGAACAATAAGAAAATTATTTTTAAATTTTTTGATAAATAATGTAGTATCAACCTTGCCTTTAGAGAAATTATTTTCGATAAGAAATGAGCTAAGTCTCTCATACCAAGCCCTTAGGGCTTATTTCAATCCATAGAGAGCTTTAGTCAATTTAAACACATAATTAGGGAGAATATCATTCTCAAATCCGGGAGGTTGTTCAACATAAACTTCTTCAGAAATAAAGCCATTAAGAAAAGTACTTTTAACATCCATTTGAAATAACTTAAAATTGTTACTACTAGCATAGGCAAGGAGCATCTTTATGGCTTCTAATTGTGCCAGGAGCAAAGGTCTTTTCATAATCAATCCCTTCTTCTTGGTTGAAATCTTTGGCCACTAATTTAGCCTTGTTTCTAATTATGATACCAAGTTCATCTTACTTGTTCCTAAAGACCCAGTTAGTACCAATAACTAAATGGTCATTTAGCCTCAGAACAAGCTTCCACACCTTATTTCTCTCAAATTAATTTTACTCATCTTGCATTGCGATGACCCATGAATCATCTTTCAAGGCCTCGTCAGTACATTTAGATTTAATTTGGGAGAGAAAAGCGGCATTTGCACAAAAATTCTTAAGAGAGGAACGAGTTTGAACCCCTTTAGATGTGTCTCCTATGATTAGCTCCTTGGGATGAGCATCTACATACTTCCATTCCTTAGGTAAAGAAGTTTCAAAGGAGAAGGGAATTCATTTAAATTCAAAGTATCAAAATTAAGATCATCATCAAAATTATTTTTCTTAACTTCATAAACTTCATTAAAAACCATATGAATTGATTCTTCTATAACCAAAGTTCTTTTGTTAAATATACGAAAAGCTTTAAAAATGAAAGAATAACTAAGAAAAATTGCTTCATCAAATTTTGTATCAAACTTTCCTAAGATATCTTTTTCATTTAATATAAAATATTTACATCCGAAAACTTTAAAATATAAAACATTGGGTTTTTTGTTGTTCCACAACTCATAAGGAGTTTTGGAAAGTAATGATCTCACTAGAACCCTATTCATGACATAGCTTGCTATATTTACGGCTTCGGCCCAAAAATATTTGTGTAGGCTATGTTCATTTAACATGGTTCTAGCCATTTCTTGTAAATTTCTATTCTTTCTTTCTACTACTCCATTTTGTTGAGGATTTCTTAGAGTAGAGAAGTTGTGGTTGTATCCATTAGATTCACAAAATTTTTTGAAATCATGGTTTTAAAATTCACCACCGTGATCACTTCGAATTGATGAAATCATAAATCCCTTTTCATTTTGAACTAGTTTACAAAACATAGAGAAATACCTAAAGTAATCATTTTTGTGTGCCAAAAAGTAAGTTTATGTGTATTTACGAAAATCATCCACAATGACGAATGCATATTTGCTTCCTCCTAGGCTTGATATAGCAATTGGTCCGAACAAGTCCATATGGATCAATTGCAAAGGTCTAAAGGCGCTTATTTGGTTCTTAGGTTTGAAGCTATATTTTATTTGTTTTCCTAGTTGACATGCATCACACACATTATCTTTAACAAACTTGATATGAGGAATTCCTCTTACAAGTTCTTTAGATGAAATTTGAGAGATTAGTTTCATGCTAGCATGACCTAATCTTCTATGCCAAAGCCAAGCATCGTCACTTAAAATCGAAAAGTACATTTCACTACATAGATCATTAATGTCGATAGTGTATATATTATTTTGTTTTAAGGCAATCATAGATATGTTTTTTATGGTTTTTCAATAATGCAAGCATTAGATTCAAATATAATGATATATCTTTTATCACACAATTGACTAATATTTAAGAGATTATGCTTTAAACCATCAACCAATAACACATCTTCAATAAAGAAGTTAGATTTGTTACCTATGGTTCTTTTGCTAATGATTTTACCCTTGTTGTTATCTCTGAAGGTGATATATCCTTCGTCTATGCTAGTGAGATTAGAGAATTGAGATGGATCTCCGGTCATATGCCTTGAGCATCCACTATCAAGGTACGATCTCTTGCTCCTAGCTTGTGATGGTAAACGTTTCTACAAAAAAGGATGATTTTTAGGTACCCATTTGACCTTGGGTGCCTAAAAAATTGATCTACATAGCTTATCATGTTGTATTGAGTCATTTGAAATTCTTTTAGGAACCCAAATCAATTTGTGTAGACTACATTTCTTAAATGGATAAAGATAAGCTACATGCCCAAACTTGCAACAAAAGTTACATTTCTTTCAGGGTAAAACATGTAAAGTAGGGCCTTTAACAAAGGTGGTTGGATTTTGGTTAGAGCTACTCACAAATATGATTTCGCCTTTTCTATGAACGTGACCCTTGTTGGCAAAGATCATGTTCAAGGATTTGCTACCAATCTCAAACTTTTCTAAGGTTTTCTTAAGTAGCAAGTTTTCTTTTTAAAGTAATTCTAGCTTATCACATTTCATACATGAAGCTAAGCTATCATTGTGCTCAACTTTTAATCTATCAAAATCACTAATAAGAGAAGCATGTTCCTTTTTTAAAGAGTTATATTTTTTACTCAAGGTTCTACATTCATCAAATAATTCATGAAATACATTTAAAAGCTCGTCGAAAGATAAATTTACGTCTAATGAACTTGTTACCTCATCTCCAATAGTTATTAGTTCATAGTAAGCAACTTGCTCGATGATAATAGGCTCCTCTTCTTCAAAGACACTTGAGTCGTCCCATGTTGCTTTAAGAATCTTTTTCTTTGGTTGCCTCTTCTTGACTAGGGGACATTCACTCTTGTAATGTCTCACCTTCTTGCATTCGTAGCATATTACTTGGTCTTTCTTGGGTTCAAATTTATTTTTAATGTCATTTTTAAATTTGTTCCTTTTAATGATTTTTTTGAATTTCCTTGTTAAGAGTGCCAAGTCTTCATCAAGGTCCTCATCACTTGAGATTTCTTTCAAGTGGTATTCTTGAGTTTTTAGTGTCATATCCTTCCTGTTCTTTGGAAGGGTGTTCTCAAGCTCTTCATGAGCTTTACAAGTCATCTCATATGTCATTAGTGACCCAATTAGTTTTTCAAGAGGAAAATTATTTAGATTTTTGGCCTCTTGAATGGTCATGACTTTAGGGTCCCAACTCTTTGGAAGGGATCTTAAAATTTTATTAACAAGCTCAAAATCCGAGAAACTTTTACCAAGTCCTTTTAGACCATTGACGACATCCGTAAATCAGGTGTACATGTCTCCAAAGGTCTCACTCGGTTTCATTCGAAACAATTCATAAGTATGCACTAAAAGATTGATTTTTGACTCCTTCACTCAATTAATGTCTTCATGAGTCACTTTGAGTATGTGCCAAATATCAAATGTTGTTTCACAAATGGATACATGATTAAACTCATTTTTATCTAAGGCATAAAACAAGACATTCATAGCCTTTACATTTAAAGCGAAAGTCTTCTTCTCCAACTTATTCCAATCGTTCGTTGGAAGAGAAGACTTTTGAAATCCATTTTCTACAATATTCCATAGTTTGAAATTCATTGAAATTAGGAAGATCCTCATTCTAGTCTTACAATATGTATAATTCGTCCCATTGAACATAGGTGGATGTGTAATTGAATGACCCTCTAAGTTGCTGGCAAATGCCAGCTCTCTTGGGTTTAAAACCAAATGAGAGTGAACCTTGCTCTGATATCAATTGTTAGGATCAAGAGTGACACTAAGAGGGTTGGTGAATTAGTGCAGTGAAAAAATTTTCCGATTTCAAAAGACTTGTTTCGATTAAAATCGATTACGACGAAAATGGTTTCGATTCAATCCATTTCTGAGAGAATTTGAACTTGAAAGCGTTCGTAAAAAGTGCAAGAGAAGATTAAGGAGATTTGTAGTAATGTAAATTGCACAAATGAAAAGTTTCAATTTCGTAAAGTCTTCGTACAATTAAAGTCAATCTCAGAAGGTGTTTACTTGAAAGCGTATGTAGGCGTAGTAAAAGCACAGTAAAGAGGAGAGGCAGTTTGCTATAAAAGTAAATTGCTCAAAGTAAATGCAAACCGAGCTTTAGAGTGGTTTGGTCAATGTGACATATATCCACTTTTGGATTCCTCCTCTGACGAGGTCACCGGCGTCCACTAAAGGCCTTCCTTCAATAGGTGAAGACCAAACACCTATTTACAGCGCTTTCTCCTTTTCTTAGATTTAGGATATAACCCTTACAACTCTCACGCCTCTTTCTTGGATGGTTATAAGGCTAAAGGATGAAGGAGGAGAACTCTAACTTTTATAATACTTTTATGACACAAGACTTCAAGATTAAGCAAATACATTCAAGCCCTTTCAAGCAGAAAAATGTGGGATTTTTATAAGCCCCAATGAATTCCAAATTAGAGCCAAAAAGTGTCACATCCTCGGAATCCGGAGTATTACCGGTACCACCATGATTACTCGGAGTACCGACGATGTGACTTTGGACGGTACCAACACCGAACAGGGGTGATACATGTATGTATGTATCTATATATATATGTATGTATATATATATACATATATATATATACATACATATATATATACATACATATATATATATACATACATATATATTTATATA
>NW_008991830.1:197757-208622 GCF_000313855.2 Musa acuminata subsp. malaccensis | reverse complement strand
TATATATATATATATATATGTATAGTATATATATATATGTAATAGTTATAAAGTGATATATGCCAAAATATATTAAGCAAAAAGATTCTGTATCAAATCACACGTGTCATTACTCACGTGATTGGCTTACTGGGCACATATGACTAACAACTCTAGTGTGAGGTTGGCTGAGTTGTGTTCATCCCTGTTGGTTCCTACGGATCCTTCAGATAATGAAAATGACCATCCTTACTATGCAACAATCTCACAAATGCCTCATGCTACTTGAATTGGGTGGATGCTTGTTGGAATTTTAACATGTAACGCCTCAAAAACTTTTGAAGTTTTGGGTCCTTCCTCCACAAAATTTGTCCATGGACTCTTCTTTCATTTAGTTGTCACTTCCAAGTAGATTCGCATCACTTCTGTTTTCGATTGGCATTTTATTGGGAAATGAAGCAGATAACCTACTCTTAGTAGCATGATCACCATTGGTGAGGATTTGACAACTATTGTCTTCTATTATCTTCAAAGGGTCTTTGAACCTGTGCAGAGCTATGTTCGGACTCTAGTTAGGAGAGTCCTAATTGAGAGAAACATTCTTATAAATGTTAGAACCCTTGTAGATTCTAAACTTGGGGTTGATCTCTTTAGGGGATCGGCCTCCTTGTAACTCTATAGGGGTTCCTCCCTCCAAGTTACTGCTCAAAGGCTGCAGAAAATATTTATCTATTGCTTACCAAAAGAGGATGAATACATGACTATTTATATGGTTTCTAAACCCTAACTCCTAATAAGACTCCTTCTCAAGGCTCCTACACAATTAAGACTCCTATTCCTTTACAACTCCTAATTCTTCTTTGAGAAATAACCTCCAAACCCTAGCCGACCTCTTCACCTCTTTAATAGGGGTCGACTTAGGTAGATTTTACATGAATACCCCTCTCAATTAGGACTCTCCTAGCTAGAGTCCTATCAGACCCGCCCTCCTTAAATCAGCCTTGTCCTTGAGGCTAACGATCTATAAATTCTGGGAATTTGATCTTCAAGTCGTCATAGTTCTTCCAAGTGGCACCTTCTGCTGGTAAGTTCGCCCACTGTATTAGCACATCAGTAGTAGGTCGTCATCGTCGAGTCACGATCCATCGATCAATAATGGCACTCGACTGGGTCGGGAGTTCTCTTTGGGTAGTTATATTTGGTGGATTGCTTTGGGCTTTCTCCAAGCACCTGTTCACCCCTTCCGTCTGGCTTTCGATTTATGGATGATATGCTGTACTCCTTTTCAATTTAGTGCCCTACATCTAGAATAACTCTGTCCAAAATATGCTCGTGAAGATGCAAGTAGAATTTGCCACAAGCACAATGCGTCCCTTATAGCGCAATTCTTTTGAGTCCCAACTGTAATGAGCCACGGGGCTTGGTGCTTCCTCCAATTTTTTTATGATCTTACTCATCTCCGAATCTTCCTGCCATTCTATCTTAATATCCTTAAGGAAGTCACTAGTCGGAAGTGAAACGACCAAAAATTCAGCTTGCTCAGGTAGCCGCGAAAGCGCATCTGCAACAACATTCTCTTGCCCCTTTTTGTAAGTTATTTCATAATCAAATCTAAGAAGTTTTGTTACCCATTTTTGCTGCTCAAGGGATGATATCTTTTGCTCCAAAAAGTACATAAGGCTTCTATGGTTGGTTTTAATTTGAAATCATTGACCAATCAAGTAGGGTCTCCACCTCGTTGTCACGTGCACAATAGCGAGCATCTCCTTATCATATGTTAATATATTTTGATGGGAGGGAGATAATGCCTTGCTAGTGTATGTGAGTGGTCGACCATCTTGCATGAGAATGGCTCCAATTCTGACTTCAGATGCGTTGGCCTCAATAATGAAGGGTCGGCTGAAATCTATTAGTGCTAGCACCGGCGTCGTCGTCATGGCTGTCGTAAGTTTGTCGAAGGTAGCAAAGGCTCTGTCCGACTATTGGAAGACATATTTTTTCAGTAAAGAAGTAGTGGTGCACTGATCTTTCCATAGTTTTTCACGAACTTGCGGTAGTAGCCTGTTAAACCCGGAAAGCCATGTAGCAATTTTATGTTTCTCGGGGTCGGCCAGTTTTTCATTTCTCCAATTTTAAAGGGGTCTACTACTACACCTTCCTCTGATATGATATACCCAAGATATTCCACCTTCTGTTGAAGAAAGAAAAAATTCATAGTGGTTGTTGTATGTTCAAAAGGTGATTTTCGGTATGTCTTCTTCGCACACTCGTATTTGATGATACCCGGATCAAAGGTCCAGTTTTGTGAAGATTTATGCTCCCTTTCATCTAGCAATTCATCTACTATTGGAATAGGATATTTGTCCTAGATGGTTATGCTATTGAGAGCTCGGTAATTAACACACAATCGCGATGTTCCATCCTTCTTTCATACGAGGAGCACCGGTGAAGAGTAGGGGCTGCAACTTGACCAAATAACTCCTATTTCAAGCATCTCTTTTATAATCCTTTCTATTTCATCATTCTAGAGATGTGGATACTGATATGACTGAGTATTTGTTGGAGATTTTCCTAGAAGAATCGTTATACAATGATCATGCCGATGGGTAAGAGGTAGGTTGCGTGGTTCGTCAAATATATCTAAAAATTCAATAAGCAAAGGAAGTAGATTTGGATCTTCAAATTCTATTGGCTCTCCCTTAGTTTGCTGCTCAAGTTATACCAAAAAGCTGCTATATGTTTTATGCAAAACCTTCTCCATTTGTTGTGTGCAAATCATCGTTACGTCGCCCCCACGTTTCCCGTGTAGTATCACTTGTTTCTCTTTACTGTAAAATTTCATAATTAGTTTCATAAATTTCCAAGAAATATCATCTAATGTCATCAACCATTTAATTCTGAGCATGGCCTCATGAACATCAAGAGGGAGGAGGAAGAAATAGATAATTATCTCTTGGTCCTGCAATAACAGTTTCACTCGCAGGCGCCTACGATCATACTTCAAAATCCATCTGTCGGTGACCTTAACGTCAAACCTGCTGTAATTCTTGATAGGTAAGGCCATCCGGACAGCAACCTTACTATTTAGGAAGTTATTAGTACTACCCGTGTCGATGAGAACAGTGATCGGTTGTTGTTTGAGAAGGCCTCCAACTTTCATCATTTGCGGGTTTGAGTAGCTAGCTAAAGCATGTACCGTAACTTTGGTCGATTATGGCTCTTCTTCTGCATCTTATTCTTCATGTTTAAGGCTCTCTTCTGGATGTTTAATGACCTCTTCTTCTATTGGTTCAATCATAAGAAGTCTCCCTTTTCTACAGCAATGCTCGCGGCTCCACGGCTCGTCGTAATGCCAACATAACCCCTTCGCATATTGCTCCCGAAGTTCTTCTCTTGTCAACCTTTTCGGTGCAGGGACTCGATTAATAGTAGGGGAGCTGAGGGCTTCAGTATTATAGGTCGAGTGATCCTAGTCCTCCAAGCTTCATGGTTCAATCACTCCTCTTGAAGTCGTGCGAAAGAGATGGCTGCCATAAGCGTGTATGGTTGTCGCGCTTTAACTTCTCCCCGGATCTCTAGCTTCAAGCCCTCAATGAAGGTCCCCAATAGTTATTTTTCAGACCAATCACGAGTTTGTTTAAATAACCTTTCAAACCTGGTTTGGTACTCCTGAATAGTGGAGGTTTGTTGGATCTTTGCTAGTTGTCCATCAATGTTCTCATAATCGGTTGGTCCTAAGCGGATCAGCAGTCCTTCTTTGAATTGTCACCATGAAAGGACTCCATGAGTTTGTTCAAACAAGTCAAACCACTGTATGGCATGCTCTTCATGATGTATAGCCACAAATTCCACCATGGATGCGTCCGCAGTTTTGTGGTACCGAAAATATCGCTCCGGGCACGAGATCCAACCAATCGGGTCTCCTTCTTCCCATCTAAGGAAGTCCACTCTCATGCATGGATAGTTGGGATCAGTCATAGAGCCTCCCCTCTCTTGGAAGTCATTTCTTTGGGCTTGATGCGATTGGTTAGTTCTCTCTCCTTGATGTGGTTTCTTCGGGCTTGGTGGTCGGCCCAAACTGAATTCAGTAAAGAGAGTCTGAATCTTATCCTCCATTCGCGCCTCGAAGGCATCGAATTTAGCATTGATTGCCTCCTCAGATGCCATAGTAGTTTAGATGTAAAAGACCAATGGTTTATATTGAGATTTTTTTGACAAAGCCAAAAGAAAATTTGCTGTTAGGAAGTGTCAAAGCTATCATAAAAATTTTGTAGAGATTTGAATAGAAAAAATGCAGTAGCAAGATCAAATAGACTGTGCTATGCGGTTAGAATTCTGCAATATATCTTTCATCGTAGAGATGAAAACTTTACGACGAAAAGTTTATGCAGCAATATAGGAAAAATTATTATTTTTTGGATTTTCGAATAAGGATAACTAAATTGCAGCAACAGTAAGGTAGGAAACTAGAACCTGTTGCAATTCACGGGGAGATCAAAGGATGATCTGCGGTGGTGGAGATGACGGCGGAATTTGGCAACGATCTTTTAAGCAATTGTGGGAATTGCTTTGGGCAGTTGTTGAGGGCTGATGGATGGCTATGGAAGGGCAGCGAGACGCCAAGAATGCTGCTATGAAACCAGGTGTTAGAACCCTTGTAGATTTTAAACTTGGGGTTGATCTCTTTAGGGGATCGACCTCCTTTGAACTCTATAGGGGTTCCTCCCTCCAAGTTGCTGCTCAAAGGCCGCAGAAAAGATTCATCTATTGCTTATCAAAAGAGGATGAATACATGACTATTTATAGGGTTTCTAAACCCTAACTCCTAATAGGACTCCTACTCAATTAAGACTCCTACTCAAGACTCCTAATAGGAGGCATATACTATGGCATCTGAGGAGGAAATCAATGCTAAATTCGAAGCCTTCGAGGCGCGAATGGAGGATAAGATTCAGACTCTCTTTACCAAACTCAATTTGGGCCGACCACCAAGCCCGAAGAAACCATATAAAGGAGAGAGCTCTAACCAATCGCATCAAGCCCAAAGAGATTACTTCCAAGAGAGGGGAGGCTCTATGACTGACCCCAACTATCCACACATGAGAGTGGACTTCCCTAGATGGGAAGAAGGAGACCTGATTGGTTGGATCTCGTGCGCGGAGCGATATTTTCGGTACCACAAAACTGCGGACGCATCCATGGTGGAAATTGTGGCTATACATTGTGAAGGGGATGCCAGACAGTGGTTTGACTAGTTTGAACACACTCATGAAGTCCTTTCATGGTGACAATTCAAAGAAGGACTACTGATTCGCTTCGGACCAACCGATTACGAGAACATTGATGGACAACTAGTAAAGATCCGACAAACCTCCACCATTCAAGAGTACCAAACTAGGTTTGAAAGGTTATCTAATCAAACTCATGATTAGTCTGAAAAATAGCTATTGGGTACCTTCATTGAGGGCTTGAAGCCGGAGATCCGGGGAGAAGTTAAAGCGTGACAAACATACATGCTTATGGCAGCCATCTCTTTCGCATTACTTCAAGAGGAGCGATTGATCCATGAAGCCCGGAGGACTAGGATCACTCCTTGACCTATAGTACTGAAATCCTCAGCCTCCCCTACTGTTAACCGAGTCCCTGCACTAAAAAGGTTGACAAGAGAAGAACTTCGGGAGCGATTTGCGAAGGGGTAATGTTGGCATTGCGACGAGCCGTGGAGCCACAAGCATCGCTGTAGAAAAGGGAGACTTCTTATGATTGAACTAGTAGAAGAAGAGGTCATTGAACATCTAGAAGAGAGCCTTGAACATGAAGAAGAAGATATGAAAGAAGAGCCACAACCGACTGACATTACGGTACATGCACTAGCCGACTACTCAAACCTGCAAACGATGAAAGTTAGAGGCCTTCTTAAACAACAACCAATCACTGTTCTCATCGACACGAGCAGCACTAATAACTTCATGAATAGTAAGGTTGCTGCTCATATGGCACTGTATATTGAAGGTTGCAGCAAGTTCGATGTAAAGGTTGCCAACGGCAGATCCTAAAGTGCGACCAAAGATGCCCGTAGGTGAAACTATTATTGCAAGACGAAGAAATTATCCCGACTTCTTCCTCCTACCAATTGATGACTATGAGGCTGTGCTTGGCATAGAATGACTAACTATTCTAGGTGATGTCTTTTGGTACTTTTCCAAATTAATTATGAAATTCTACTGCAAAGGCAAATAGATCATCCTATGCAGGAAGCGCGGAAGCAACGTAACCACCGTTTTGACCCAACGAATGGAGAAAGTTTTGCACAAGGTAAATGGTGGCTTTTTGATGCATCTCCAGCAGCAACCAGAGAAGAAGAAAATACAAATTGAAGATCAAAATCTTTCCCAATTGCTTGCTGAATTTGTCGACATTTTTGCTGAACCGTGCCGTCTTTCTCTATCTCGACAACATGACCATCGGATTCCAATCCTTCCGGGCAAGCCACTAGAGAACACTCGGCTGTACCGATATCCTCACCTCCAGAAGGATGAAATTGAAAAGATCATAAAGGAGATGCTTGAAACAGGGGTGATTCGGCCAAGTTGCAGCCCCTATTCATCACCGGTGCTACTTGTACGCAAGAAGGACGGAACTTGATGGATGTGCATCGACTACCGAGCTTTAAATGACATCACCGTCAAGGATAAGTACCCAATACCAGTGGTGGATGAACTTCTTTTAAAAGGAGCTCGAGTCTTTACTTTTGAATCTCGTATTTTGATGATGAAACCACTTGATATATGTTTATGATTTAATCTGCGTTTTGAGTGACGCAGGATGCTTCGATCAGGATGAGACAATTAAAGCAGGAAAATCATGTTGTGCCGAAGGAACATGTCAGAAGATTGGACGTCGGGCCGGTGGATCGGTCGACTTATCGATAGAAAGCTTCGGGCCGTGGACTCGGGCATCAGGCCAAGAAGAGCGGGTATTATGCTAAGGATATCGGAGTTGCAGAGTCAACTGGCCGATTGGGCAATAGGCTGCAGGAGAGGACGATGCGCCGAAGAATCAGACGAAGCGTCGAGGGACCAATGGCATACCGGACAACTTGGTTAATTGCTTAGGATTAATTATCTCGATCGAAGTTTTGTTTTAAGTGTGCAGGATTAAATACGATGGAAGAAAGACATGCAGCAGGAGTTGCGCCGGAGTCAAGACAATGATCACGTTGGGAGTTCGAGAGTTCGACGGAAGTTCGGACAATCGTCGGAGGTTCTGCAGGAACAAATCCGAGAAGTCCATGAGCTTGCCAAAGAAGCTCGTCGAAACTCGGCAAGTGGATCGTTGCAAGTCCAGGAGTTTGCCGGAAGTCCGCAGGAGCATCACCGAGGGTTCATCGGATGATCGACGGAAGTTCGCCGGAAGCTCGCCGGAAGAAGCGATTGACGCACCGGAGCAAGTTGCAGTAAATGTCTTAGGAAAAATCGTAGTTAGCACAATGATTAAGTTGGAAATGGGAGGTGATCCCATTAACTTAATCTTGGGGCAATTGGGCCCCTGAAAAACCCAAATTGGGCCGAATGGATCAACCCATTCGGACCCTGATTTCTGCCAGGCGGTTGAACCGCCCAAGCCAGGAGGTGGCACCGCTTGAGCTAAGTCTCCGAGCGAGACTGGGCGGTGCAACCGCCCCAGCTAGGAGGTGGCACCGCCTGGGCTCAGTCTCCGAGCGAGACTGGGCGGTGCAACCTCTCATGACAGGAGGTGGCACCGCCTGGGCTCGGTCTCCGAGCTCTGGCTGAGCGGTGCAACCTCCTCAGTCAGGAAGTGGCACCGCCTGAGCTTGGTCTTCGAGCTCTGGCAGGAGGTGCAACCGCCCCTGACAGGATGTGGCACCGCCTAGAGGCTCAGTCTTCGAGCTCTGCTGTCACGCCCCTCAAAATAATATCGATGATTTTAAAAGATTCATCAAAACACAAACCAATCCAGGATCCAAACACACATTTGAGGACATTGAAAAACATTCTATCAAATTCACATCTATAAAACCTGTGCAGTTTATAATCATATATCACATCACTCGATAATTCACATTTATGGCAACCCAAGCCAACTTGACAAACATGAATAACATTTATAAATCCACAAGCTAAATAAATTATACAATCAGAACTCCAACTATTCACCACCAGTTCATATCATCATAAATTAGACTTAACATTCTGAAATTCCAAATAAGAGAGATCTTCTAACACTTTTACATAGTATATCCATTTTGATTCATCGACAACATTTCATTTCATATAAAATATGCTTATACAACAATAACATAATAACCAACAAGACTTGCCCATAATTCAGAATAGCTCTCCACTGCCTCAGCCCACTTCAAACATCTCAAAGAGTGACAAGCTGACCTGAAAGATTTATATAACAACGGAGTGAGCTAAAAATAGCTCAGCAAGTAACAAAGCATATTCAGAACAAAAGGAACGATTTCAAACAAGTAAGATATCATAATGCAAGGCAGAATACAAGAATTCTCAAGGATACGATCTCATTAGATACAAAATCATATGTGTCATGTCATTCAAAACCTATTTGGTTCATAACAGATGGAGCATAGAGTAATTGGAGCATATCAATAGCGTATGAAATGTTCCGGAGCATATCAACTACATATGAAACATTTCGAAGCATAACAATAGCAAATGAAACATTTCGAAGCATATCAAAGGTGTATGAAATGTTTCGGAGCATATCAATGATAAATGAAACATTTCGGAACATATCAATGGCATATGGACCATTTCGGAGCATATCAAAGAACGAATATGAAATAGAAGCTCAAACATCGAATTTGACGTTACATTCATATCATTCTTATCCAAAGCATGTATAGAAACACATATCCAAAGCTCTGGATATCATATCAAACTTATAGAAGGTGAAGTGGGACCATAACATAATATGGTACATCCATTTCTGAATGACCACCAAACATAAGTCTCCCACGTCTAGGAGGTCTCCCACGTCTGGGAGCTCCATCCACCCACGTCTGAGTGAAGTCATAGGGGCTGACAGAGCATCACAGGCTCTATGCATAACTCCCTTCACCATTTCTGACAAAGGTTCACAATATCCCACAAACACCAGAGTACAAAAGGATAGTATGAACAATGAATAACACATATCGGAAGCACACGCAGAACAATAAAACGTACATGTGCCTTTACGAGTCAATACAAAGTAAGCAATAATATTTCACAATTGTATTCAAATTTGAAAGGAAATGAAAGCAAGAGCATTCAAGGATTCCAAGCAATCACATCTAACTCAATTCAAATAAGAAGGTTAGATGAATTCAATGTCTAAAGGAATGAAATTGGAATAGGCACATATCGAAAGCAAATGCGGAACAATGGGATATACATGTGCCTATATGAGTCAATACGATATAGCATAAACATTACACAATAGTTTTCAAGAATGCAAATAATTTTAAGGACAAGAGCATACAAGAATTCAAAGCAGTAATATAAAGCTCAATTGAACAAGAAAGTTAAAAGATATCAATTTCTAAAGGAACGAAACCAGAATATGCGAAATCGACCAAAGCTCGATTTCTGATAGAATTCAAGAGGCACATTGAATAAATGATTCAAACTATCAATCGTGCTCCAATATACTCAAGAAATCTATTGTGGAAATATATTTCAATCTATTTTCAGATAAAACAAGTCTCGTATGAATCGAAGTTTCCAACAAAGAGTTACAATAGATTTGGTAACCCAAGATCAAAGAACAAATCTCAATTTTACATAATTCACAGGGTCGGTTTCAACAGAAAATTGGGCAAGCATTTGGACTCTAAATCTTTCAATCTAGGTATCAAAGAAAGATCTAAGAGTCTAGTTTCCAATGAAATAAGCTTTGAATAAATCAACATTTCCAACAGGGACTTATAGGGAGTTCAGTATCAAAAGGTCAAAAATTACGATCCCTGTTTTGCAGAATCTGTAGGCTCATTTGAAACAGAAGTTTGGGCAAGCAAAATTACTCCGAATTCTTAACATAAGTTATCAAGAGAAAGGTTTATGAGTCTATATTCTGATCAAATAAGTTTTGTCCAAATTAGAGGTCAATACATGAAGTTATAACCATAACAAGATAGAAAGGTCAGAATCTCGGAAGTTGCACAGATTCGAATCGTTACGTCTAAACAGGAGATATATCAAATGCAAGGCTAGAACAATTCAAAGTTCCTCATATTCAGAGCAAATGTAGAGATAAAATTACAATAAGAAAAGATCAGGACACTTGTAATAAGAAAGATTAGAAAGCTTACAATAGGAAGGATCAGAACACTTGCAATAGAAAGGATCGAAACACTTGCAATAAAAAGGATCGAAACACTTGCAATAGAAACGATCGAAACACTTGCACGAGGAAGATCATAATACTTGCAATAAGAAAAATTAGAACAATTACAGGAGAAACGATCGGGAAACTTGCCTTTCAAAGATTTCGATCTGAAGATCCAAAGAAGGTGCCAGCCCAAATCCTTCTACTTTTCCTCCGTGTCCTCTCTCTGTTTCGTTTTCTACATATGTCTTTTCTTTTTCCTCCACAATTGCAGCTCATGCAGAACATAGAGGCATAGTCACCTGCTCTCTCTTACTCTCATTCCTTCATTTTCTTTTTCAAACACAGCTGTTGCAGCCATCGCCGTTGCCACTACCACAATCGTAGCCACGACCGCAGCTGTTGTCACAACCGCAATCCCTTCCACTGTACTACTTCCTTCCTCCCTTCTCTCGTTCCTACTTTTTCTTTCCCAAACACAACTGCCGCAGACGCAGCCGCCACCACCGCAGCCGCAATCACGGCCACAA
>NW_008991830.1:172733-196101 GCF_000313855.2 Musa acuminata subsp. malaccensis | reverse complement strand
TTCTTCTTCTTCTTCTTCTTCTTCTGCTTCTCTTCTTCTCCTCTTCTTCCCTTCTCCTCCCCGACGCCCTACACATGAACTCCTCTGTTTCCTCCTACACGAAACAGAGGTGCTGCAGCCCTAGCTGCTGCAGCTATCTCGCTTTCCTCTCCCTCTTCCCTCTCTTCTTCCTCTTCTTTTCTTCTCTTCTCCCTCTTCTTCCTCTCTTCTTTCCCTCTTCTTCTTCTTTTCTTCTCTTCTCCCTCTACTCCTCTTCTTCTTCTCCCCATGCCCCACAGCTCCTCTCTCTGTTGGAACAGAGAGCGTGGGAGGCGGTGGGATAAAACCGAAATTTTTGGTTTTCTTTATTTTTTTTCTTTTTGCAACTTAACAGTTTAGCCCTTGAAATTTCTATATTTACATATAGGTCCTCCAATTTACATATAAATCCTTATTAAAAAATTTTCAAAAGTTAGGGATATTACATCTGCCAGGCGGTGCAACCGCTCCAGTCAGGAAGTGCAACCGCCAGATCCCGAATTGACAGTTTTGAGCTTCAAATTTGAACTGGGTTGGGGCCTATAAATACCCCACCCATTCAGTACTGAAAGAGCACTGAACATACACCGAAATCTTGATCTTGTTCTATGAATTTTAGAGCTCAAAATTATTGTAAAGGCCAAAAGTTCTTCTCCCTCTTTTCTTCCAAGTTCTGAGCTTTAAAGAGAGGAGAGAAAATTCTGTAAGGGTTGTCTCCTAAGCCCGTCAAAAGGAGTGAAACTGTAAAAGAGTGGTTGGCCTTCGCCTATTGAAGGAAGGCCTCTAGTTGACGTCGATGACCTCGTCGGTGGAGGAAGCCAAAAGTGGAGTAGGTCAAGATTGACCGAACCACTCTAAATCTCGATTTGCATTTACTTTGAGCATCTTATCTTTACTGCAAACCTCCTCAATAGCTTACTGCCTTCTGTATTTTTACGAACGTGTTTCAGAGTTCAGTGCTTTCCGAATCGACGTTTAGACGCAAATCAGTTTTATCATACGAACATCATATTTCAGTTTGCACTTACGTTCTGATTTCCATCATAACTGCAAACTGCTTTTATATCTTTTCTTTAACTGCATCTCGCTTCATCTCATGTTAAAGTGGTTTACGAATCGGCTTTCACACCGAAATCGCTTTTATCGTACGAACGTCGTATTTCAGTTTGCGCTTATATTCTGGTTTTCATCATAATTGCAAACTGCCTTCATTGATTGACTTTAACGTCATCTCGCTTGATCTTAAGTTAAAGTAATCTTAGAATCGGCTTTCACACCGAAATCGTTTTTATCGTTCGAACGTTTTTTTATCGTTGAAAGATTTTCGCTGCACTAATTCACCCCCCCCTCTTAGTGCTCTTGATCCTAACACCTTTAACCCAACAACAAAAGAGAGATCTTAACATCACAGATTTGGTGGCATATACTATGGCATTTGAGGAGGTAATCAATGCTAAATTTGAAGCCTTTGAGGCGCGAATGGAGGATAAGATTCGGACGCTCTTTACCGAACTCAGATTGGGCCAACCACCAAGCCAGAAGAAATCACATCAAGGAGAGAGCTTTGCCCAATCGCACCAAGCCCAAAGATATGACTTCCAAGAGAGGGGAAGCTCTATGACCAACCCCAACTATCCATGCATGAGAGTGGATTTCCCTAGATGGGAAGAAGGAGACCCGATTGGTTGGATCTCGTGCGCGGAGCGATATTTTCGGTACTATAAAACCGTGGATGCATCTATGGTGAAAATTACAGCTATACATCTTGAAGGGGATGCTATATAGTGGTTTGATTGGTTTGAACATACTTATGAAGTCCTTTCATGGTGACAATTCAAAGAAAGACTGCTGATCCGCTTCAGACCAACCGATTACGAGAATATTGAAGGACAACTAGCAAAGATCCGACAAACCTCCACCATTCAGGAGTACCAAACCAGGTTTGAAAGGTTATCTAATCAAACTCATGATTGGTCTCAAAAACAACTATTGAGGATCTTCATTGAGGGCTTGAAGCCAGAGATCCAAGGAGAAGTTAAAGCGCGACAACCGTATACGCTTATGGCAGCCATCTCTTTCGCATGACATCAAGAGGAGCAATTGAATCATGAAGCTCCGAGGACTAGGGTCGCTCCTCAACCAGTAATATTGAAGCCCTCAGCCCCCCCTACTATCGACCAAGTCCCTACACCACAGAGGTTAACAAGAGAAGAGCTTCGGGAGCGATATGCGAAGGGGTTATGTTGGCATTGTGACGAGCCGTGGAGCCGTGAGCATCGCTGTAGTAAAGGGAGACTTCTTATGATTGAACCAATAGAAGAAGAGGTCATTGAATATCTAGAAGAGAGCCTTGAACATGAAGAAGAAGATGCAGAAGAAGAGCCACAACCGACTGAAGTTACGGTACATGCACTAGCCGGCTACTCAAACCCGGAAACGATGAAAGTTGGAGGCCTTCTCAAACAACAACCGATCACTGTTCTCATCGACACGGGCAGTTCTAATAACTTTCTAAATAGTAAGGTTACTATCCAGATGGCCTTACCTATTGAGAATTGCAGCAGGTTTGACGTTAAGGCCGTCGACGGATGGATTTTGAATTATGATCGTAGGCGCCCGCAGGAGAAACTATTGCTGCAGGACCAAGAGATAATTGCATATTTCTTCCTTCTCCCTCTTGATGATCATAAGGCCATGTTCATAATTAAATGGTTGACGACATTAGGTGATATTTCTTGGAATTTTATGCAACTAATTATGAAATTTTATAGTAAGGAGAAACAGGTGATACTGAACGGGAAACGTGGGGGCGACATAACGACGATTTGCACACAACAAATGGAGAAGGTTTTGCATAAAGCATGCAGCAGATTTTTTATACAACTTGAGCAGCAAACTAAGGGAGAGCCAATACAATTTGAAGATCCAAACCTACTTCCTTTGCTTGCTGAATTTTCAGATATATTTGATGAACCGTACAACCTACCTCTTACCCGTCGGCATGATCATTATATAATGATTCTTTCAGGCAAACCTCCAGCAAATACTCAGCCATATCAATATCTATATCTCCAGAAGGATGAAATAGAAAGGATTGTAAAAGAAATGCTTGAAACAGGAGTTATTCAGCCAAGTTGCAACCTCTATTCTTCACCGGTGCTACTTGTACGCAAGAAGGACGGAACATGGCGAATATGCGTTGATTACCGAGCTCTCAATGGCAAAACCATCAAGGACAAATACCTTATTCCAATAGTAGATGAATTGCTAGATGAAAGAGAGCACAAATCTTTACAAAGCTGGACCTTTGATCCGGGTATCATCAAATATGAGTGTGCGAAGAAGACATACCGAAAACCACCTTTTGAACACACAACAACCATTACGAATTTTTGCTTTCTTCAACAGAAGGTGGAATATCTTGGGCATATCATATCATAGGAAGGTGTGACAGTGGACCCCTTCAAAATTGAAGCAATGCAAAACTAGCCTACCCCGAGGAACGTAAAATTGCTACATGGCTTTCTGGGTTTAACAGGATACTACTGCAAGTTTGTGAAAAACTATGGCGAGATCAGTGCACCACTTACTTCCTTACTGAAAAAAAAATGTCTTCCAATGGTCGGATAGAGCCTCCGCTGCCTTCGACAAACTTAAGGCAGCCATGACGACGACGCCGGTGCTAACACTACCAGATTTTAACCGACCCTTCATTATTGAGGCCGACGCATCTGGAGTCAGAATTGGAGCCATTCTCATGCAAGATGGTCGACCACTCATATACACTAGCAAGGCATTATCTCCCTCCCATCAAAATAAGTCAATATATGATAAGGAGATGCTCGCCATTGTGCGCGCAACAACGAGGTGGAGACCCTACTTGATTGGTCGACGATTTCAAATTAAAACCGACCATAAAAGCCTCAAGTACTTTTTGGAGCGAAAGATATCATCCCCTAAGTAGCAAAAATGGGTAACAAAACTTCTTGGATTTGATTATGAAATAACTTACAAAAGGGGGAAAGAGAATGTTCTTGCAGATGCGCTTTCGCAGCTACCCGAGCAAGTTGAAGTTTCGACCGTTTCACTTCCGACCAGCGACTTCCTTGAGGATATTAAGATGGAATGGCAGGAAGATTCAGATACTAGGAAGATTATAAAAATATTGGAGGAAGCACCAAGCCCCATGGCTCATTACAATTTGGACTCAAAAGAATTACACTATAAGGGACGTATTGTGCTTATGATAAATTCTACTTGCATCTTCACGAGCAGATTTTGGACAAAGTTATTCCATATGCAGGGTTCTAAATTGAAAAGGAGTACGACATATCACCCATAAACCGACGGCCAAATGGAAGTTGTAAATAGGTGCTTGGAGACAGCCCAAAGCCACCCACCAAATATGACTACTCAAGGAGAACTTCAGACTCAGCCAAGTGCTATTATTGGTCGACGGATCGTGACTCGACGATGACGATCCACTATTGAATTGCTAATATAGTGGGCAAACCTACTAACAGAAGATGCCACTTGGGAGAACTATGATAACTTCAAGATCAAATTCCCAAAATTCATGAATCGTCAGCCTCGAGGACAAGGTTGATTTGAAGAGAGCGGGTCTGTTAGGACTCTAGCTAGGAGAGTCCTAATTGAGAGGGACATTCATGTAAAACCTACCTAAGCTGACCCCTATTAAAGAGGTGAATAGGCCGGCTAGGGTTAGGAGGTTATTTCTTAGAGAAGAATAGAGAGTTGTAAAGGAATAGGAGTCTTGAGTAGGAGTCCTATTAGGAGTTGGTTAGAAGTAGGAGTCTAGAGTAGGAGTCCTATTAGGAGTTATTTAGAAGTAGGATTATTAAGTAAGAGTCCTATTAGGAGTTAGGGTTTAGAAGCCCTATAAATAGTCATGTATTCCACCTTTTTCATAAGCAATAGATGAATCTTTTCTATAGCCTTTGAGCAGCAACTTGGAGGGAGGAACCCCTATAGAGTTCCAAGGAGGCCGATCCCCTAAAGAGATCAACCCCAAGTTTAGAATCTATAAGGGTTCTAACAATATATTACTTTATAACTATTACATAAATACATATATATATTGTGATGTCCTAGGATTTGTGCAATGGGAATCGGATCGTGATGAGATCACGATAATGAGATCGATTCACCTTTAAACACATATCCTAAATAATCCCGGTCATAAGTTACTCGAGAGGGACATCGTGATAACCAGACAGACTAGTGTGCTGTATACCCGTCCATATGATGGATGCAGCTAGTCTCATAGCTACTCGTGTAGGGACACTAGGGATACAGTACAGGTGCTCATTGGAGAATGAGTTCAATAATTGATGCGCTTACGGAATGCTGGATGGTTGATGATGCCTTATTGTCAAACAGCGATTCCGTAGTCTTGGTGGTGTATTTGGTTCTTAGACATGAGACACCAAGGATGTCCTGTATGAGTGCTCCACTCTTTGATACCAGACTTATAGGTTTGGCTGTCCTAGATCTAGTACAGTTGGTCATTGGGAGTGGTAGTCGACCTTACGAGGGCTATTGAGTGTCGATAGAGGATCATCCACTCTCAGCGTCATGAGAGGAATATCCCATGTGTTCTTGCTCAGACAAATCCCTAGCCAGGGTCATTCGGGTTGAGAGAGAAAGAGTTCTCCGGGAGAATCCGATTAGAGCGAGACTCGAGTAGAAACCGTATGGGTCTAACAACACCATGCTCGATATACGGTCTCTGGGATATTAGAGGGATGAGGGACTATAGGTACACGGTAACTGAGAACAAACAAGTCCAATGGATTGGATTCCCCTGTATCGTCTGGGGACTACGGCGTAGTGGCATAGTACGTCCGTAGTCGATGAGTCAAGTCAATTATTACAAAGATAATAATTCACTGAGTTAAAAGGAGTTCTGACAATTATGACTTACGGCCAGCTCGATATTGGGCCAAGAGGGTCACACACATATGGTAGGCATTACGATGAGTATAGGTTCGGATATGAGATATCCGATGGAGCCCTTGTCTTATTGGATGCAGATCCAATACCCACTAGGGAAGACCCATTAGGGTTTGACAAGAGACCTCTATAAATAGGAGGGATTCAAAGCCTCATAGGCTAGAGCTTTTGCTTGCCTTTCATATTCTCCTCTCCCTCTCCACCTCAGAGCAGGCCTGGAGTTTTAAGGAGCGTCGTCGCAACCCTACTGTATGGATCACCGCTAGAGAGGAGGACGCTTGACCTCCTTCACCATCTCCTAAGGATCTGCAAGGAAATTGGGATATATGATCTCTCTAGGTAACACAATCTACTCTATATGCAGTTTTAAGCTTCACGGATTTTGCGCACCAATCTTCGCATGACGACGAACATCTCTTTGGGAATCGGGGATTTTGTTTTCTTGTTCTTCCGCTGCGCATGTGATGTCGCCCCCGAGATTTCCCAACACGAACATGATGAGCGAGAAGTTGGCTACTCTCCACGAGCGGAGGAGGCACAATCTGGAGCGTCAATCGGGAAAAAGAGTCATAAGGAGAGACTCACAACGGCGGAAACCCGCTTGGACGTTCTCGAAGCAAGCTTGGAGAAACTCTAACATGGCCAATGAAGGCTTGTTGGGGTAGAGAGCTAGCAAGAAGAAGTGGAGTCTAGGATCGACAAGGTTGAGGCCTTAGTTGATCGATTGTCAGATGACACCAAAGACTCCGTGCAACACCTGTAGGAAGTTATGGCGGAACTCACTTCAAGGGTGTCTATGCTCACAAGGGCACTAAATGTGGGAGGAAGCAACACCCGCATTGTGCCATCACAAAACTTGAGGGCACCCAAGCCTCATGGTTATGGAGGGGCCAGAGATGCAAAAGAGCTCGAGAATTTCCTGTTCGATATGGAATAATAGTTTCAAGCTACGAGGCCTGATTTTGAAAAATCCAAAGTTTCTATAGCAACCATGTATCTGAACGGAGATGCAAAACTTTGGTAGTGAACCCGTTGGGAGGAGATCCAACAAGGTCGGTGTCGAGTTGACACATGGGAGGACTTGAAGCAGGAGTTGAGAACTCAGTTCCTATCGGAGAACACTAAGTTCGTCGCAAGAAGGAAATTGAAACAACTCCTCCAAAATGCTTCCATCCGAGACTATGTGAAGCAATTTTCTGCACTAATACTGGACATCCAGGACATGTCTAAGAAGGATAAGCTGTTCAGCTTCCTTAATGGTTTGAAGCCATGGGCACAACAAGAACTACATTGAAGGAATGTTGCCGATTTGATCAGGGCAATTGCTGCTGCAGAAAGGCTCACCGACTTCATTTCCTCTTTAGACTCGAGAAGAAAGAAACAATCTTCAAGCAATCGCCCTCCAAATTATTCTCGAGGGAAGGAGCTCGAGGGCGAACAAAAGAAGAAGAGTTCCCACAAAGGGCCAAGCTCGAAAGGCAAGGCCTCGAAACTTGGCGGATGCTTCTTGTGCGGAGGGCCGCACATGGTGAGGGAGTGCCCACAAAAATAGGCACTCAATGCTTTAACAGCTTCCATCCATCCCCCCAAAACGGATAAGGGCAAGGCTGTCGCTCTTAGATCGAGTAGTTTGAATCCAGCAGTGACAGTGAGGAGTCGCAAGGACCCCGAATAGGAGCAATGCGTTTGTTGAACGCCATGTGGGGTCAAGTGAGGGAGAACACGAAGACAAAGCTACAAAAAGCAGGAAGTGGTGAGCTAATGTACGTAGACATCAAGCTAAATGGCCAAACAACCCGTGCAATGGTGGACACGGGTGCTACCCACAACTTTATTGCCGATCGAGAAGCAAAGTGACTTGGGCTTATCTTGGAGAATAGCCCAAGTCGAATGAAGGCGGTGAACTCAGAGGCCAAGCGAATCTCTGGGTTAGCAAAGGGAGTCCCCATCAAGATTAGAACATGGAGCGAGAGCACGAATATGATGGCGGTGCCATTGGATGACTTTCAAGTGATACTTGGAATGGAGTTTATGAACGCGGCGATGTTGGTGCCAATGCCATTCCTAAACACCCTATGCATGATGGGGGGTGATGACCCCTGTGTGGTTCCTATTTCTCGGAGAGGAACCAAAGACCCCCAACAGATATCGGTATTACAACTAAAGAAGGGGGTACGAAAAGATTAACTAACATTCATGGCTGCTATGAAGCTAGAGCCACTCGACGAGAAGGCCATTCATGAACCTGCTGTGGTGGCGAACGTCCTGAAAGAGTTCACTGACATTATGCCACCCAAGTTGCCAAAGACTCTTCCGCCACGTAGAGGCGTGGACCATAATATCGAGCCGGAGCTAGGAGTGAAGCCTCCAGCGAGACCACCCTACTGCATGCCCCCGCCAGAGTTGGCAGAACTCAAAAAGCAATTAGGTGAACTGCTAAGCGGTGGTCTCATCCACAGTTCGAAAGCACCATTCGGAGCTCCAGTTCTCTTTCAAAAGAAACAAGATGGGAGCCTCTGACTATGCGTCGATTACCAAGCCCTCAACAAAGTGATAGTGAAGAACAAGTATCCCATCCCGCTCATCACGGACTTGTTCGACCAATTGGGCAAAACTAAGTATTTCTCAAAACTCGACCTTCGATCGGGTATTGGCAGGTGCGCATTGCTGAAAGTGACGAAGTGAAGACAACCTGTGTGACCAGGTATGGAGCGTTTGAGTTCTTGGTGATGCCTTTTGGCTTAACCAATGCTCCAGCCATGTTCTGCACTCTCATGAATCAGCTATTCAAAAAGTATTTGGATAAGTTCGTGGTCATCTACTTGGACGATATCGTCATCTATAGTCAAACGCTCGAGGAGCATGTCAAGCACCTTCGGACAATTTTCAAGGTTCTTAGGGAGAACACTTTGTTCATGAAAAAGGAGAAATGCTACTTTGCTCAAATAGAGATCTTATTCTTGGGGCATCGAATCGGTAACGGCTCCATTTAAATGGATAAATCGAAGGTGCAAGCGGTTGCGGGATGGCAAACTCCAAAGAAGGTGCCAGAGTTGAGATCCTTCCTTGGTTTCGTTAACTACTATCGATGCTTCATAGCAGAGTATTCGAAGAGTGCAACTCCACTGACGAAGTTGTTGAAGAAGGAGCAGTCTTAGAGGTGGTCTGATAAATGTGAAATTGCATTCTAAGATCTGAAGGCTGCCGTTTTGGAAGAACCGGTGCTCAAATTGTCGGACTATAGGGAGTCCTTTGAAGTCCATACAGATACTTCATACTTCGCTATTGGAGGAGTACTCATGCAGGAGGGTCATCTGGTGGCCTACAAGAGCCGCAAGCTCAACAAGACCGAGCGACGGTATCCAGTGCATGAGAAGGAGATGACAGCGGTGATCTACTGTCTACGAGTTTGGCAAGACTACCTCCTCATATCGCAATTTGTGTTGAGGACAGACAACATCGCTCTGATCTATTTCCAAACTCAGAAGAAACTCTCCCCAAAGCAAGCACAATGGCAGGACTTCCTGGCTAAGTTTGATATGGCAATGGAGTATAAGCCTGGAAAGGCGAATTTCATGGCTGATGCACTAAGTCGGAAAGTGGAGCATGTGAATGTCATACGATTGGAAGGCAGAGGCCAAGCTAGTCAGTTACACTCCAACTTCCTTTCCAGGATCAGGGATGGACTGTACAGTGATCCCCAAGCAGAAGCCCTGATACAGCTCATTAAAGAAGGCAAGGCACGATGGTTTTAGATCCAAGAAGGACTCGTTTACACCAAAGGGAATAGGGTCTATGTTCCGCGAGTGGACAATCTAAGACGTGAACTTTTAAGAGAGTGTCACGATCCCTTTAGGCTGGACATCCAAGCATTCATAGAACCTTGGCTCTCGTGGAGAGGGCCTTCTATTGGTCGAAGATAGGGACTGATGTGGAGGAATATATTCGAACGTGCCTCACTTGCCAATAAGACAAGGTGGAGCAACAGAAGCTGGTGGGACTTTTGGAGCCGTTGCCCATACCAGAAAGGCTATGGGAGAGCATTTCCTCTGACTTCATATCAAGCTTGCCCACAGTAGGGAGACTCGGGTCGATAATCGTGGTGGTCAATTGATTTTCTAAGTATGCAACTTTCATTGCTGCTCCCCTACACTGTTCAGTAGAGATAGCAGCCAAGCTGATGATGAAGGATGTGGTGAAGTATTGGGATGTCCCGCACAATATCATTAGTTATCGAGACGCTCGGTTCTTGGGATGATTCTAGACCGAGCTATTCAAATTGTTGGGGTCGAAGTTATACTTCTCCACAAGCCTCCACCCCTAGACGGATGACTAAACTGAAAGGATAAACACACTCCTAGAGCAATATCTTCGGCACTACGTGAGTGCCAACCAACGAGATTGGGTAAAGTTGTTGGACATTGCCCAATTCTCCTACAACTTGCAGCGGAGCTCTGCGTCCAACAAGAGCCCCTTTGAGAGTATTACAGGGCAACAACCATCAACTCCTCACACCATGGTAATTGGGTATACTAGGAGTAGTCCATCAGCTTACCACTTTGCAAGGGAGTGGCACCGAAATGCAGATATTGTGCGGGCTTACTTGGAGAAGGCAGCAAAAAGTATGAAGAAGTGACAGACTTGGGAAGGCGACCACAAGAGTTCAAGATCGGCGATTTGGTGTTGGTCAAGCTCCAACCAGCATCACTCCAATTCTTTAGGAATAAAGTACATAAAGGATTGGTGCGCAAGTATGAAGGGCCCTTCCCAATTATCAGCAGGGTGGGCAACGACTCCTACAAGTTGCAGCTGCCGGCGTGGTTTAAAATTCACAATGTTCTTCACACCAGCAACTTGAAAGCCTACCATTCGGATCCGCAAGATGCTTCCCAAAGTATTCCAACTTGGCTACCCCCCACCATAGCCTCCTATGAGAAGCAAGTTGAAACCATTCTAGCGGACCGCAAGATAAAGCTACCCACTGGAGCTGAGCAAACCGAGTACTTGGTGAAGTGGCGAAAGCTTCGTCGAACTGAAGTTAGTTGGGAGCCTGAAGATGCCCTACGCCATGAAGAAGCAATCATCAACAACTATCAACAAGTGTCGACGAGGGTGTCGATAGTTTGAGTGGGGGAGAATGTCACGAACGGTTATCGCGCACCAACAACAACTCCATTCAACGAACTATTCGTCGCTCTTGTCTACATGTATAGCTGCTTGGCAGCATGTTTTGGCTTGGTTTTAAGTCCTTTTGCTTGTAAAAATGTAAGTTTGAACATGTTGCAGCGCTAGAGTGCGACCGCTCATCGAACCGAGCAAAACAGCCCCAAACTAGATCCATTTTCGCATGCCATGGGTTGATTTCTGTAGCCTGCTGCTGCATGCAAAACGTCAGCCAACTCAACACTCTAGAAACCCCCAGGTGGCATAGGGTTGGATGGGGCTTCAGTATAGTGTTGGGCATTGAACAATCTTTTGTAAGTTCGCACGTTACATTTATGGGAACTTGTTGTCGCGCCCGGCACCCGGTGAGCAACTATTTGTGGACTTGTAGCTATTCGTTTAACCTTCTAAAGTCCTTGTTTTCCCCCTATCCTTCTTTTCTCTTATGCACACAAGGTGCTCGCTGAATTGCTTGTAAAGCTTCCCCTTTTCGTGAGACGTCGGGACTTGTCCGTCGCTCGTTCTTTGAACTAATCAACTTTCTCTTTTTACAGGTCCTTCGGGACCTGCGAGAGGTTGCAAGTGGGCTGATCTTTACGGACACAAATCACAAGGGCGAAGCATGACTTAGGCAATGCAAGCTAAGTTCGCATCTTTGCTGCAAGGGTGCCTCGCGACTTAGGCAACGCAAGCTAAGTTCGCGTCTTTGCCGCAAGGGTGTCTCACGCCTTAGGTAATTCCAGCTAAGGTCGTGACAAAGCGGCGATCGCAGCTACATCCCCGCATCCTCACAGTAACCCTTCATTCCCATAGTGTTGCCACCGACTACGTCACAAAAGTAGCACCGAATAGGGTAATGACTGATGCCCTTGACTGACACCAAAAATAGGAGTTGAGATTACATATTTGCAATCTTACGCAATGGCCACTGATAACTCCATGAAAGTACAAATGGAAGCATTGGAAATCAGAATTGAGAACTGACTGCAAGAAACACTTAATGATTTCAAAAAGAGCCTACTAGAGAGCCTCAGTAAATTTTAATAAAATGGGGGCTCAAGTTCTACGTTACACATATATGGAAATACAAGAAAAGGGCCCCAAGACTGTGACACAAACTACTCACACATGAAGGTGGAATTTCCTAGATGGGAAGATGGAGATCCGACCAATTGGATCTCTATGGCAAAAAAAATTTTTTGTTTTCACAGAACTCCAGAAGAATCCAAGGTGGAAATAGCCTCAATCTAACTAGAGGGAGATGCAATCCAGTGGTATGATTAGTACAAAACTTGCCATGGAGTCTCCTCATGGGAGCAATTTAAGAGAAAACTTATTATTCGCTTTAGACCATTTGAATACGAGAATGTTGATGAGTAGCTCACCAAAATTCGTCAAACTTTTACAGTGTTGGAATATCATAGCAGGTTTGAAAGATTGTCAAATCAAGCTAGAGATTGGTCAGAACGACAACTTCTGGATACATTTATTGAAGGGCTTAATACGGAGATTTGGTGTGAAGTTAAGGCTCGTCAACCCCACACCATGATAGCTGCGATTTCATTTGCACACCTGCATGAGGAAAAAATCAGCATGGAATATCGTCAAAACAAAGGTGTCAATAAATAGATGATCAGGAAGCAGCACACCCCATCTACTCCCAGTCGAAATCCTATCACTTGCAAACTAACCCGAGAATAACTTAATGAAAGATCAGCGAAAGGGTTTGTGCTGGCATTGCGACGAAAAGTGGAGTAAGGAGCACCGATGCAAACAGGAAAAACTTCTGATGATTGAGCCGATCAAGGAGGAACTGGAAGCAGAAGAGTTGGACTTCGATCATGAAGGTGTGAAAACTGATGAAGATATTGAAGCTATTACACATACAGTGCATGCATTGGTTGGCTATGCTAACCCACAAACTATGAAAATCAGAGGAACCTTGAAGCATCCGCCTGTCACTATTTTGATTGATACGTACAACACTAATAATTTTATGGACAAGAAAATTGCAGCCCGATTAGCTTACCACATTAAAGGCTATGACAAATTCGAAGTAAAGATCGTTGATGGATAGATTTTAACTTGTGAAAGCAAATGCTCAAAGATAAAATTGATTATATAGGGCCAGGAGCTTCTTATAACCATTACTACACTGAAAGACCGACCTGTTGCTTACACTGTCAAAAGTGGAGACCATACTTACTTAATCAGCGGGTTGTGATGCGTTGCAGATAGGCTATAACTGAAGTGCTAAAAGAGAAGTTCCCTGAGTTTGATGCTGCTCAGCCTTGAGGATAAGGTTGATTTGGAGAGGGAGGAATTGTTAGGACCCTTTTTATAAGCGTTTGAGTAATGTTTATTGAGTCTGTTTAGTTCAGTTGTTTATTGAGTCTGTTTAGTTTAGTTAGAGTCAGGTAGAGGTTTATTTAATATTTATTTATTATTAAGAGTTCAAGTCTTGGTAGACTCTAGGTGGAACTCTATAAATAGTGATGTAACCCTTTCTTTTGGGAATCAATCAATCAATGAAATATTATTCTAGTTTGTTATGACAAACACTAGTTAGAACTCTATTCAGAAGGTAAGCTGTAGTCTCTAGGGCATATCCCCAGAATGGGATGGGTAGTCAACGAAACTCATCATGGATCGTACCATGTCTAACAGCGTACGATTCCTCCTTTAGACACGCCATTGAGCTGAGATGTATAAGGAGGTGTCCAATGGCATAAAATCTCATGGTCCTTGAGGAACTGGATAACCTCTGTACTTAAGTACTCACCTCCTCGATCTGATCGAAGAGTCTTGATACTCTTTCTAGTCTGGTACTCCACTTCATTCTTATACTCTCTGAATTTCTCAAAGGCCTCGGACTTGTACTTCACTAAGTACACATATCCATACCTTGATAAATCATCATTAAAGGTAATAAAGTAGGAGTAACCATTGATGACATAAGTTGACATGGGGTCCACATACATCACTATGTATGAGTTCCAACAGCTCAGTGGCTCTCTCTCCAATTCCACTAAATTGAGAGTTGATCAGTTTTCCATGAAGGCAAGGCTCGCAAGTTGCATATGACTCATAGTTGAATGGATCTAAATATCCATCCTTTACCAACTTTTGAATCCTTCCCTCATGGATGTGACCTAGCCTACAATGTCATAGGTATACACTGTTCACCTCATCTCGTTTCCTCTTAGACACACTTACATTCATGATATATGGAGTAGTGTCTAGCATAAACAAACTATTATACAATATTCCTCTCGCCAATCTCCTCGACTTTGCTAGAATCTTCAACAAATTACAAATGTGATAAGTAATACCGGTATCCAATACCAATGCGTTATCATAAAAATTTGACAATTGGAGATTGATCATGAATATATCTGAAGCTTCTCCAAACTTCTGTTTCGCCTTCTCTACAAGGTACTCTTTGCAGTTCCTCTTCCAAGGCCCATCTTTGCCATAGTGGAAGCACTGGCCTTTGTCCTTTGCCGAGTCTTTCTTAGCAACCTTTGCTTTCTCTAGTCTGCCCTTGCCCTTCTTATGGGACTTTTCTACTTTCCTTTTCTTTCTGATCTCACTAGTGTAGAGAATTGGCTTCTCCTTTTTTATAGTGCTTTTTGCCTCCCTCAACATATTGAGGAGTTTTGAGAAAGTCACCACAAGCTTGTTAATATTAAAATTCATTATGAATTGTAAAAAGGAATTTGGTAGGGCTGAAGCACAATGTCCACATACAAGTTATCCTCTAGGACCATTCCTAGACCAGTGAGTTTCTCTATCCACTCAATCATCTTTAGAACATGGTTCTGAACCTGTATCCCCTCAGTCATCCTAGCATAGAAGAGGCTCTTGGATATCTCATATCATTGAGTCCTTCTCTGTTCCTCAAATAGTTTGCGAACATGTAGGAGAATGGATCTAACATCCATATTTTCATGTTGTCTCTATAACTCAAGAGTCATAGAGCCCAACACGTAACACTAAGCAAGAGTAGAGTCATTAATGTCCTTCACGTAGCGAGCTTTCTCATCCTCACTTGCCCCTTCCTCGGGCGTGGGTATCATTGTATTAAGGACGTATGTGATTTTCTCCGTCGTTAGAACAATTCTCAAGTTGTGGAGCTAATCTGTATAATTTGGACCAGTGAGGCGGTTGACATCAAGTATGCCACGTAAGGGATTTGAAAGCGACATTTTCTAAATTAAGATGCAGCAAAAATAAATAACATGCAGATTTTACAAAAATAAATAATTAAGATATGGACTTCTATCTTTATATGCTCCCACTATTTTACTAGCAAGTCACGCGACACCCTTAGCACGTGCAACGGAAGTCTCTGACAGACTTCTAGTCGGGATCAGAATCCAATCAGCGTCTTAGTGTAACCTCGAGGAATTCGACCAATCACACTAAGCCCGAAAGGTAGGCAACTCTTGCCGATCACAACTCCTTGTGATTCTCATCCTATTCGGCCTCTGAATCACCATGGTCTCAAGGGATTCGACCAATCATGATGTTCGGTTAAGTCAACACCATCGTTACAAGATGAGTATGATTTGATGATATACCCTCGAGGGACTCGACCAAGCATACCATATCCTCAGGTTATTGGTGATATCTCTATATCGTAGGTAAGATAGTGAATCTTCGATATAGGTGAGCCTCGAGGGATTCGACCAACTCAACCTACACCAGGAATCGGTCCCTACTTATAACGATGAAAGGCCACGTGAGTCAATCTAATTGACTCACGTTTACCGACTTAATATTATTGAGAGAAGGGTTTCTATGAATTGGTCTCCTAATATGACATATTCCATATATACATATTTAATATATATTTACATCGTATGCAAATATATATACATATCTAGTAGGTGTATAAGCAATCACACCAGATGATCATGGACCACGGCCTAATGTGATTAGGCCCGAGCTAGTGGGCCTAATCACTCACATCAAGATCTATGTGTGCAGCGATACATCTCCATGCCTTATGATCGTCATCTCATCCTCGTTGGTTCCGTCAACATCTTGACGCATCTCCATGCATCGGGATCGTCCGTTTGGGATCGTCCATCTCATGGGTCCCGCTATCGCTTCCATGCTCCCGCTACGCCTTCTTGTATGATTATAGCTTAATCATAGGCACGTAGGCCCGACAAAAAATGAGAAATAAAATGGAGGCTCGCAAGCCTCAATAATAATAATCACATGTACACACATCACATAGTCCATGATCATCCATCCACATATCATACATCATATATATAAATCATTATTATTTAAGACTACTAGATAATAATAAAAATAATAATCGATTAAATATTTTAATTAATTAATATTTTTTGAAGTCAGGGACATGTAGGGAATTTTTCGACTTCTTAGAGGTATTTTCATAATTTGAACAAAAGGACAAAACTAGAATTTCTCAAATTCACAAGGGCAAAACTATCTTTTTACCCAAAACCCTAAAACTCCCCATGCCCTACTCTAGGCAACACGTGGGTGGGCGTAGGGGTGCCGCCCCTGCATGCGGGTGGCGCAGCCCCTATAGGTGAGCGCCCCTGCTGGCGGCCGCCCCTACGGGTGGCACTGTCCCAGCGGGCGATCGCCCCTACGGGTGGCACTGTCCCCACGGGCGACGCCCCCACCTGTGGGTGGTGCTACCCTAGGCAACACCCGTAGGTGGTTATGCTCGCGAGCGTAACGCTCGCAAGCGCCACTACCGCGCGGCACGTCTACCCGCAAGTCCAGCACCCGCAAGCGCCACCCTTGCGATCAGGTGTAGTGCCTACGTGTAGGTGGCCGCCATGCCTATGGGCGCTGCTGTAGGGGGCCTGCCTGCACGCGGCCGGCCTTGCGGCTGCCGCTACAGGCGGCTTGCCTGCACGTAGACGGTAGCGCTACCATATGCGATGGCAGCAAGGGCAGCAACAGTTGCCCTTTCTCGCTTTTGTGTCAATGATTTTGACATCAAAAGCATCTCCAAAACACAACACAGGCAGTTCAAAACCAATCTATCGCACGAATAACTTGGCTCTGATACCACTGTTGGGAAATCTTGGGGGCAACATCACATTCATAGCGGAAGAACAGAAAACAAAATCATCAATTCCCAAAGATATGTTCGTCGTCGTGTGATGATTGATGCGCAAAAATACGCGAAACTTAAAACTACGTATAGAATAGACTGTGTTACCTAAGAAGATCGTATATCCCTAAACCCCTATAGATCTCAAGGAGAGGGTGAAGGAGGTCAAGCGCCCTCCTCTCTAGCGATGATCCACACAGTAAGGCTGCAACGATGCTCTTCAAAACTCCAGGCTTACTCTAAGGTGGAGAGGGGGAGGAGAATAGAAGAGACAAGTAATGGCTCTAGCCTATGAACTACTAAATCCCTCCTATTTATAGAGGTCCCCTGTCAACTTAACCCTAATGGATCATTCCCTATTGGGTATTGGATCTCCATCCAACTACCCAAGCCTCTTAGAATAGTGGATCCCTATCCAATAATCTCTCATGGGCCCTTATTGGATCTCATCCATGGGATCCAATAATTCAGGGGCTTATTGGATATCTAATAAGATAGGGGCTCCGGCGGATATCTCATATCCGAACCTCTACTCATCGCAACTCCTTTCATATGTGTGTGGCCCTCTAGGCCAAATATTGAGCTGGCCATGAGTCATACCTGTCATAACTCCTTCTAGCTCAGTAAATTATTATCTTCATAATAATTCACTCGACTCATTGACTACAAACGTACTAGGCCACTACACCGTAGTCCACAGATGATATAGGGGAATCCATGTTGGGAAATCTTGGGGGTGACATCATATGCGCAGCGGAAGAACAAGAAAACAAAATCCCTGATTCCCAAAGAGATGTTTGTCGTCGTGCGAAGATTAGTACGCAAAATCCACGAAACTTAAAACTATGTATAGAGTAGATTGTGTTACCTAGGGAGATCGTATATCCATGTTTCCTTGTAGATCATTAGGAGAGGGTGAAGGAGGTCAAGCGTCCTCCTCTCTAGCGGTGATCCACACAGCAGTGCTGCGACGACGCTCCTCAAAACTTCAGGCCTGCTTTGAGGTGGAGAGGGAGAGGAGAATAGGAAAGGCAAGCAAAGGTTCTAGCCTATGAGGCTCTGAATCCCTCCTATTTATAGAGGTCCCCTATCAAACCCTAATGGGTTCTCCCCTAGTTGGTATTAGATCTGCATCCAATAAGACAAGGGCTCCGTCAGATATCTCATATCCGAACCTCTACTCATCGCAATGCCTACCATATGTGTGTGACCCTCTAGGCCCAATATCAAGCTGGCCGTGAGTCATACTTGTCAGAACTCCTTCTAACTCAGTGAATTATTATCTCTGTAATAATTCACTTGATTCATCGACTACGGACGTACTAGGCCACTACGCCGTAGTCCCCAGACGATATAAGGGAATCCAATCCATTGGACATGTCTGTCCTCAGTTACCATGTACCTATAGTCCCTCATCCCTCTAATATCCCAGAGACCGTATATCGAGCATGGTGCTGTCAGACCCATACGGTTTCTACTCGAGTCTCGCTCTAATCGGATTCTCCCGGAGAACTCTTTCTCTCTCAACCCGAATAAGCCTGGCCAGGGATTTGTCTGAGCGAGAACACATGGGATATTCCTCTCATGACGTCGAGAGTGGATGATCCTCTATCGACAATCAATAGCCCTCGTAAGGTCGACTACCACTCCTAATGACTAGTTGTACTAGATCTGGGACAGCCAAACCTATAAGTCTGGTATCAAAGAGTCAAGCACTCATACAAGACATCCTTGGTGTCTCAAGTCTAAGGACTAGATATACCACTAGGACTACGGAATTGTTGTCCGACAATAAGGCATCATCAACCATCCAGCATTCCGTAAGCGGATCAATCAGTGAACTCATTCTCCAATGAGCACCTATACTGTATCCCTAGTGTCCCTACATGAGCAGCTATGAGACCAGCTGCATCCATCATATGGACGGGTATATAGCACACCAGTCTGTCCGATTATCACAATGTCCCTCTCGAGTAATCTATGACCGGGATTATTTAGGATATGTGTTTAAAAGTGAATCGATCTCATTATCGTGATCTCATCATGATCCGATTCCCATTGCACAAATCCAAGGACATCACAATATATGTATATGCTTTTATGCAATAGTTATAAAGCGATATACGCCAAAATATAATAAGCAAAAAGATTCTGTATCAAGTCACACGTGCCATCACTCACGTGATTGGCTTGTTGGGCACCTATGACTAGCAATCCAATCAATTGTATATGTCTGTCCTCAATTACCATATACCTATAGTCCCTTATCCATCTAATATCCCAGAGACCGTATACCGGACATGGTGCTGTCAGACCCATACGGTTTCTACTCGAGTCTTACTCTAATCGGATTCTCCTAGAGAACTCTTTCCCTCTCAATCTGAATGACCCTAGCTTGGGATTTATTTGAGCAAGAACATATGGGACATTCCTCTCATGACACCGAGAGTAGATGATCCTCTATTGACACTCAATAGCCAGCGTAAGGTTGACTACCACTCCCGAAGACTAGTTGTGCTAGATCTGGAACATCCAAACCTACAAGTCTGATATCAAAGGGTGGAGCACTCATACAGGACATCCTTGGTGTCTCAAGTCTAAGGACCAGATACACCACTAGGACCACGAAATTGCTATCTAACAATAATGGATCATCAACCATCTAGCATTACGTAAGCGGATCAATTAGTGAACTCATTCCCCAATGGGCACCTATATTATATCCCTAGTGTCCCCACACGAGCAGCTATGAGACCAGTTGCATCCATCATATGGACAGGTATACAACACACCAATCTGTCTGGTTATCTCGATGTCTCTCCCGAATAACCTATGACCGAGATTATTTAGGATCTGTGTTTAAAAGCGAATCGGTCTCATTATCATGATCTCATCACGATCTGATTCCCATCATACAGATCTAAGGATATCACAATAAATATATATATATATATATATATATATATATATGTATGTATATATATATATATGTATGTATATATATATATATGTATGTATATATATATATATGTATGTATATATATATATATATATGTATGTATATATATATATATGTATGTATATATATATATATGTATGTATATATATATATATGTATGTATATATATATTTATGTATGTATATATATATGTATGTATATATATATATATGTATGTATATATATATTTATATATATATATATACATATATATATATATATACATATACATATACATATACATATATATATATATATATATGTAATAATCAATATAAAGTGATAAAATGCCAAAATATAATAAGCAAAAAGACTGCATGTAAAGTCGCATGTGACATCACTCACGTGATTAGCTTGTAGGGCATATATGACTAGCACTTTTAACATCCCAAGAATTCAAGATATTGTTCACACTTTTGTGCCCTTTCATGCAGAAAAAGGTGGAGTATTTATAGGCCCCAATGGCTTTAAAAATGGAGCCAAAAAATGTCACATCTCGGATTTCGGGATACTAGCGGTACCACCACCATTATTGAGCAGTACTACCACTTGCAGACTCACACTAGGCTGTATGACCACCTGATAGAGCTTGGAGACCGAGCTCTAGTGGTACCACCGCCTAATAGGGGGCGATACCACCGCTTGACAGGGGGCGGTACCACCGCTTGTTAGCATTAACTACCGATGATACCACCACCCAAACCACCTGGGAGACTGAGTCACCAAGTTGTCACGAACTTAGCTGGTTTTGCCTAAGTCATGTGGCACCCTTGCGTGTCCATCCGCAAAGGTCAGCCTCCCCGAAGCCTCCTATGTCCCTTAGGACCCACAAAAGAGAGAACGGGATAGAGAAAACGCCTCATTCGGGATCCACAAGCAAACATTTCCGAAAACACTTCATAGACAATGCAAATTACAAATAGACTTTACAAGCTCTAAACAATTGCACAACAAAGGGTAAAATGGTCTATTATAGATCGAAAATCTCTCACACGTGTCCACATGACATAACCTTTATTTACAAGCCTAAAGAGGCCACCAACCTAACTAAAATGAGACTATTAAGCCTTCGGCCATCCCTCTACATGCTGTACAAGGCATGAACATACCAAAAGACACGGACATACATAAGCATTACATCAAACATCTTGTTTAGAAGTTTGTCCATGACAAAGTGGTGCCACGGCCAGCTATGACTTTAAGTGCTGAATGGACTATTCAACCGGCCCAGTTCAGCCCTATTAAAGACCTAGTTGGCCCCTAACTATGTTAGTGTGATTACCTCCCAATCCTAACTCAACTTCAGGTCTAACTTTGATAATTTAAGACATTAACTAATCAATCTTAGTCTGATATGTCAATTGTTCTTCTAGCGAACTTATGACGATCTTCTTGATGAGTTCCGATAAGCTTCTTTGGCAAGCTCCTGGACTTTTCGATCAATTCTGGTAAAATTTCTAACAAACGTTCGGACTTCCAACGAACTCTCGAACTCCCAACAAAGTCTTGATCTTGACTCCGGCCCAACATCTACTTAATGTCTTACTACTATCATAGTTAATCCCACATGTTAAATCTTGTATTTTGTTGATGAAACCAATTAATAATTGTTTATGATTTGATCTACATTTTTAGTGATGCAGGATGCTTCGATCAGGATGAGACAATTAAAGCAGGAAAAATCATGTTGTGCCGGAGGAAAACATGTCAGAAGATTGGATGTCGGGCCGAAGGATTGATCGACGTATCAACAGAAGGCTTCGGGCCATGGATTCGGGCATCGGGCTAAGAAGAGCGGATATTGCGCTAAGGATATCGGAGTTGCGGAGTCAACTGGCCGATTGGACAATAGGCCGTAAGAGAGGATGATGCGCCGAAGAATCGGACGAAGCGTTGAGGGACCAATGACATGCCAAACATCATAATTAATGCTTAGGATTAATTATCTAGATCAAAGTGTGTTTTACATATGCAGGATTAACTATGATAGCAAGGCATGAAGCAAAATGAAGTCCCGGAGTCAAGGATGCGACTTTGTTAGGAGTTCGAGAGTTCGTCGGAAGTTCTATCGGAACCAGCTGAGAAGTCTCAGAGCTTAGCAGAGAAGCTTGTCAAAACTCACCAAGAAGATCGTCGTGAAGTCTAGGAGCTTACCGGGAGTCTGTCGGAACATTGCCGAGAGATCGTCGAAAGCTCGCCGGAAGAAACCAGACTTATCTTGCTCAAATTATGTCTTAGATTTCGTAGCTAGCACATAATTGAGTTTGGATTTGGGCCAACCCAATTAGGGGCCAGCTAGGCCCATGTAAGGACTATGTTGGGCCCAATAAGAGGCCCAAATAGTGCCCCAAGAAATCTCACCGTCATGGCATGGTCTTCGAGAATATGTCAGGTGGTGGTACCGCTAGTCTGGGCGGTTGTACCATCCCTGGCAGGGTGCCAAGCGGTGGTGCCGCCTAGTGTCAGACTGACTCTTACGGTGGTACCGCCCAACGCAAGCGATGGTACCACCCGTGCTCGGGAAGCCTGGGATGAGATGTTTTTAGGCTCCAAGTTTGAATCAACTTCAAGCCTATAAATACCCTTCTCTTCCCTGGTTAAAAGACACAAGCACAGAGTATTCAAAAGTGAGAAAACGCTGCTGTAATCTCTTTAGAAATTCCATCCTTCACTCTAAGTTTAGAATTCTGTAAGAGGAGTATGAGTGCTTGTAAGGGTTGTCTCCTAAACCCGTGAAAAGGAGAAGAGGGTGTAAAAGTTGGTTGATCTTCGCCTATTAAGGGAAGACCTCTAGTGGATGCCGGTGACCTCGTTGGAGGAGGAAGCCGAAAGTAGAAATAGGTCACATTGACCGAACCACTCTAAAATCTGGTTTGCATTTCTATTGTTGTCATTTATATTCTACAAACTACTTTACTTAGTTACTACGCTTCCATGTGCTTTTAAGTTAAGTTTCCAAAATAGTTTTCAACGTAAACATATTTTATCGTACGTAAGTTTTTGAAGATGTGATTTTTTCGCTGCACTAATTCACCCTCCCCCCCCCCCCCCCCCCCCTCTTAGTGCGCTCTTGATCCTAACAATTGGTATCAGATCCTCATTATTTC
>NW_008991830.1:138257-156743 GCF_000313855.2 Musa acuminata subsp. malaccensis | reverse complement strand
CTATTAAATATAAAGCATATTCATCAATAATGGTTTCATTGGGCATAAGGCATTTTCAAACAAAATCATTTTGTTATTTGTTGTAGTCATACATTTTTCTTTTTAGGTGAATCTATCTTTTCATGCTTAAATTTTTAAATTTTTCGAAGATGCTAAAAAGAAAAACATGATATAATTTTTGAAAAATAATTTTTTATTCCTATTCCTACTATCTAAATTAAGCACTCATGAAAAACTTCAAGTAATTTCAAAATAATTCAAGAGAGTTGAGTTACTTACCTTGTGGTCGAAGCCCGTCAAAGCCCAATTCGTCGTTTCACCTTTGGAAGTTCTTGATTCATCCTTGGGTGCCTTCCTTTTCTTTAACCTCTTCCTCCGTTCAAGTTCATTGTTTATTTTAGATTTTTGTTTAATGAACTTATTAAGAGTTAGTGTTCGAAGTTCAAGTTCTTCAGTGTCCTCATCACTTGAGTCATCGCTCAAGTGGTATTCATTTGTCCGGAGTTCCAAATCCTTCCTATTCTTTGGAAGGTGGTTCAAGTGTTCATTGTGTTCATCATGTGCATTGCGCACCATTTCATATGTCATCAATGAGCCGATAAGTTCTTCAAGTGGAAAAATATTTAAATCTTTTGTTTCTTGTATTGCCGTTACTTTTGATTCCCATGCTTTAGAAAGTGATCGTAAAACTTTACTAACAAGTTCAAAATTCGAGAAACATTTGCCAAGAGCTTGTAAACCATTGACGACATCCGTAAAACGGGTGTACATGTCAACAATGGTTTCGATCAGCTTCATTCGAAAAAGCTCGAAATCATGCATTAAAATGTTGATTTTCGAATCTTTAACTCTATAAGTGCCTTCGTGTGTGATTTCAAGAGTATGCCATATGTCGAAAGCCGTTTCACACAAAGAAACCCGATTGAACTCATTTTTGTCCAAAGCGCAAAATAAGGCATTCATAGCCTTTGCGTTTAAAGAAAGCATCTTCTTCTCCAAATCATTCCAATGGTTCATTGGAAGAGAAGACATTTCAAATCCATTTTCAACTATGTGCCATAAATTCAAATCCAAAGAAAGTTAGAAAACTCTCATTCGAGTTTTCTAATAAGTGTAGTCCGTCCCATTGAAAAAGGGAGGACAATTGAGAGAGTGACCCTCTTGAAAGCCGTAAAGAGCCATTTCTATTTGGGTGTTAAACCAAAGTAAAAAAAACGTGGCTCTGATACCAATTGTTAGGATCGGAGTGGCACTAAGAGGGGGGGGTGAATTAGTGCAGCGGTAAAGTACGATAAACTTTTGACGATTTAAACACTTTTAGAAACTTCGTACGATAAAAGCAACGTTTCGTTTGAAACCGTTTCGATTGTGTTTTGACTTGAAGGGATAAGTAAGAAGGAGACAAAGAAGTAGAGCATCAAAGTGAAGATGGTTTGCAGTAATATAAATGACAATAAGATAAACGCAAACCGATTTATAGTGGTTCGGTCATGCAACCTACATCCACTTGCGAAGCCTTCTTCGATGAGGCTCCCAACTTCCACTAGCAAATCACTTTGAAGAGGAAGGACAAATACCCCTCTTACAACCTTTTACAAGTGGTTCACTCTCTTACAAATTTTTAAAGAGAAAGAAGGAGGTGAACACTCAAGCAATTGAAAACAAAAACTTGCTAAAGACTTTTCTAAGACTTTTATCTCAATCTCTTGCTTCTCAAAGGTTGTGTTCTCAGCTAAGAATTGAGGGGTATTTATAGGCCCCAAGAGAATTCAAATTTGGGCTCCAAATTTTGAATTCTCTTGGGTTCCCGAGGCTGGCGGTGCCACCGCCTGTTAGTGTATGACACTGATAGTGTACTGGTGGTGCCACCGCCCAGTCCGGCGTTGCCACCGCCCAGTCCGGTGGTGCCACCGCCGGACCTCACGGGTGCTGAGCGGTGCCACCGCTCAGTTCTTGGGTTCTAGGCGGTGCCACCGCCTACACTATTTCAGCTCATTGGTTGAGCTCCAAACTTGGCCCAAACCAGTCCGAACTTGAGCCCAATTGGCCCCTACTTGGGTTATAGGATTAACATCTAATCCTAACCCTAATTAACATGCTAACTACGAATTTAAAGACATTTTCTAAGCTATTACAAAGTCTGTAAGTCAAGACTTCTTCCGGCGAGCTTCCGACGAACTTCCGACGGTCTTCCGATAAACTCTCGGAAACCATTCTGCGGACTCCCGTCAAGCTCCTAGACTTCACGATTTGATCTTGGCGAGTTCTAACGAGCTTCTTCGACAAGCTCCGATCTTTCTCGGCGAGCTCCGCGAACTTCCAACGAACCTTCCGGCGAACTTCCGAAAAACTCTTCGGCAAGCTCCCTACTCATTCTCAGCTAGTTCCGGCAACATTCCCAACGAACCTTCGGACTTCCGTCAAACTCTCGAACTCACAACGAATCCTTCGCACTTGACTCTAGCACTTTGTTTCGCTTTATGTCTTCATTGTTATCGTAGTTAATCCTACACACATAAGCCAAAACTCTACTCCGATCTAGACAATTATTACAACGCGAATTGACATTCTGTTGCCCGGCATGTCATTGGTTGGCGCTTTGTCCGATTCTTCAGCACATCGTCCTCTCTTGCGGCTTGTTGCCCAATCGGTGGTTGACCTCCGCAATCCAGATATCCTTAGTGCAATTCCACTCTCCTTGGCCCGATGCCCAACGTCCGAAGCCTTCTGCCGTCCAATATCCTAATGTGATCTCCTCCAGCGCAATGTCAATTCCTCCTGCGTCAATTGTCTAATCCTGATCGAGTAGACCTGCATCACTCAAAATGCTTTTAAACATCTAAACACAATCAATTAGTTTCATCATCAAAATTCGAGATTCAACAAGACTAGGTAAAGCAAATATTACTAAGAAATACCCAGCAAAGGACAAAGGCCTGTGCTTCCACTATGGAAAGGATGGGCATTGGAAGAGGAACTGCAATGAGTACCTTGCAAAGAGGGCGAAACAAAAGCTTAGAGAAGCTTTAGGTACATTCATGATTAGTCTCCATTTATCAGACTCTTATGATAACACATGGGTATTGGATACCGATAGTGCTTATCATATTTGTAATTCATTACAGGTTCGGGAAAGGCCTAGGAGATTGGTGAGAGGCGAGATGGACCTCAAGATGCACAATGGAGCAAAAGTTGCTATAGTAGCTATTGGCGAGGTCATCTTATATATGCCTGGTGGAGCTATTATTGCATTAGATGCATGTTATTTTGTTCCTTCTATTATCAAAAAGTTTATTTCCATTTCATGTTTGACAGTTAGTGGATATAAATTAGTTTTTGAGAATAATATTTGTTTAATATTATTAGATGATGAGATCATCATGAAAGGAAAATTGCATAATGGTTTGTTTATGCTAGACACTGCTCTATATATCATGAATGTAAGTGTGTCTAAGAGGAAACAAGATGAGGTGAACAGTGCATGCCTGTGGCATTGTACGCTAGGTCACATCCATGAGGGATTGATTCAAAAGTTGCTAAAGGATGGATATCTAGATCCATTCGACTATGAGTCTTATGCAACTTGCAAGCTTTACCTTCATGGAAAACTAACTAACTCTCCATTTAGTGGAACTGGAGAGAGAGCCATTGAGCTGTTGAAACTCATATATAGTGATGTATGTGGACCCATGTCAACTCATGCCATTAGTGGTTACTCCTACTTCATTACCTTTACTGATGATTTCTCAATTATGGATATGTGTACTTAATGAAGTACAAGTCTGAGGCCTTTGAGAAATTTAGAGAGTATAAGAATAAAGTGGAGAACCAGACTGGAAAGAGTATCAAGACTCTTCGATCATATCAAGGAGGTGAGTACTTAAGTATAGAGTTTACCTAATTCCTCAAGGACTATGAGATTTTATCCCAATGTACACCTCCTTATACACCTCAGCTCAATGGTGTGTCTGAAAGGAGGAATCGTACGCTCTTAGACATAGTACGGTCCATGATGAGTTTCGCTGACCTATCTATCACATTCTGGGGTTATGCCCTAGAGACTATTGCTTACTTTTTGAACAGAGTTCCAACTAAGTCAATAGTGTCTATACCATATGAGATATAGAAAGGAAAGAAGCTTGATCTTAAGGTTGTTAAGATTTGGGGCTGTCTTGCCTATGTTAAAAGACAACATCGATAAGTTGGAATCAAGGACGGAGCGATGCAAGTTCGTGGGATACCCCAAGAAAACTTGTGGGTATTATTTCTATCATCTTAAGGACCAAAAGGTATTTGTAGCTAAGATAGCGATGTTCCTTGAGAAAGAACACATTCTTAGCAGAGATAGTGGGAGCATGATAGAGTTGAGCGAGGTTAGAGAACATAGCTCAAGCACCACTCTACAGCTCGAGTCTGTTCAGGTACCTAATACACAAGTTCCAACTTTACGTAGGTTCAGCAGAATATCTCATCCTTCTGAGAGATATGTGGGACAATTAGAGGGGAGTATATTGAGGATATTGATCCTCAGACCTACGAGGAGGCTATTACGAGTATAGACTCCAAGAAGTAGCAAGAAACCATGAATTCTGAGATGGATTTCATGTACTCCAACAAGATTTGGAACCTAGTTCATGCGCCCAAGGGTATTGTACCCATCGGTTGCAAGTAAATCTTTAAGAAAAAGATCGGAGTAGATGAAAAGATAGAGACCTATAAAGCAAGGTTAGTGGCTAAGGGGTATCATCAATGGCAAGGTGTTGACTATGACAAAACTTTCTCACCCATAGCAATGCTAAAATCCATCCGAATTCTATTGGCTATTATAGCACACTATGATTATAAGATCTGACAAATGGATGTGAAAACTGTATTCCTCAATGGGAACCTCGAGGAGGAGGTGTATATGATACAACCCGAGGGATTCGTGTCCAAGGACTGCCCAAATAAGGTGTGCAGGTTGCTTAGATCTATTTATGAACTAAGGCAAGCTTCCTGATGTTAGAACATAGGATTTGATGAGGCAATCAGATCTTATGACTTCGTTAAGAACGAAGATGAGCCTTGTGTGTCCAGGAAGGTAAGTGAGAGCACTATCACTTTCTTGGTGTTATATATGGATGATATCCTGATCATTGAGAATGATGTAGGAGTGCTATCCACAGTAAAGACTTGGTTATCTAGACACTTCTCCATGAATGACTTAGGGGAAGCATCCTATATCTTGGGGATTTCGATCTATAGAGATAGATCTAAGAGAATGCTTGGCTTGTCTCAGTCCAGGTACATAGACATCATTGTCAAAAAGTTTGGCATGGAAAATTCCAATAGATGTCTCATACCGATGAGACATGAGATATTGCTTTCTAGGAGTATATCCCCAAAGACTCATAAAGAAAGGGCGAACATGGATAAGATACCCTATGCATCAGCAATAAGGTCTATCATATATACCATGCTATATATCAGGCCTGATATAGTGCATGCTCTAAGTATCATGAGCAGGTATCAAGCGGATCCAGGCTTGGAGCACTAGAAAGCAATAAAGTATATCCTTAAGTACTTAAGAAAGACTAAGGATCCTTTACTGGTATATGGAGGTAGTAGCCTCAAGGTTAAAGGCTACACAGACTCAAGTTTTCAATCTGATGTCAATGATAGTAAGTCAAATTCGGGGTGTGTATACCTTGAATGGAGAAACAGTTTGCTGGAAGAGTTCCAAGCAAGATTCCATTATTGACTCGACCATAGAGGCGGAATACATTGCTACAATAGAGGCAGCAAAAGAGAGAGTCTGGATGAAGAAGTTCACCACAGATTTAGGAGTTGTGCTAGGTAGCGAGGAGCAAATTCCCTTATATTGCGACAACAATAGGGTGATTACTCAAGTAAAGGAACCCAAGTCTCATCAGAAGTGTTCTGAGGAGGTTCCTCCTAATCAGAGAGATTATGACCTTAGGAGATGTAGGAGTGGAAAGAGTTCCATCCGAAGATTACATTGTAGATCCACTAACAAAGCCTTTGTCTCAAATTATCTTTAAGCGTCATAGGGGTCTGATGGGGATCAGACACAGGTGATTGGCTTTAGGTCAAGTGGGAGATTGCTAGTCATATGTGCCCTGCAAGCTAATTATGTGAGTGATGGCACGTGTGACTTGACACGTAGTCTTTTTGCTTATTATATTTTGATATTTTATCACTTTATATTGACTATTGAATATATATATATATATATATATATATATATATATATATATATATATATATATATATATATATATCTTGTGATGTCCTTTGATTTGTGTAATCGGAATCGGATCATGATGAGATCATGATAATGAGACCGATCCGCCTTTAAACACAGATACTAAATAATCCCGATCATAGGTTACTCGAGAGGGACATCGAGATAACTGGACAAACTGGTGTGCTGTATACCCGTCCATATCATGGATACAGTTGGTCTCACAACTGCTCGTGTGGGGACACGAGGGATATAGTATAAGTGGTCATTGTTGAATGAGTTCATTAATTGATCCGTTTATAGAATGCTAGATGGTTGATAATACCTTATTGTCAAACACCGATTCCGTAGTCCTAGTGGTATATCAGGTCCTTAGACTCGAGACACCAAAGATGTCCTATATGAGTGCTCTATTCTTTGATACCGAACTTATAGGTTTAGATGTCCCAAATCTAGTACAGCCGGTCATTGGGAGTGGTAGTCAACCTTACGAGGGCTATTGAGTATCGATAGAGGATCATCCACTCTCGATGTCATGAGAGGAATGTCCCATGTGTTTTTTCTTAGACAAATCCCTAGCTATGGTCATCCGAATTGAGAGAGAAAGAGTTCTCCGGAAGAATCCGATTAGAGCAAGACTCAAGTAGAAACCGTATAGGTCTGAAAGCACTATGCCTGATATACGGTCTCTGAGATATTATATGGATAAGGGACTATAGGTACATAGTAATTGAGGACAAATAGGTCCAATGGATTAGATTCCTCTGTATCGTCTTGGGACTCTGACATAGTGTCCTAGTACGTCTATAGTCGATGAGTCGAGTGAATTATTATGGAGATTATAATTCACTGAGCCAGAAGGAGTTTGGACAGGTATGACTCACGGCCAGTTTGATATTGGGCCTAGAGGGGTCACACACATATGGTAGGCGTTGCGATGAGTAGAGATTCAGATATGAGATATCTACTAGAGCCCCTATCTTATTGGATATCCAATAAGTTCCTGAATTATTGGATCTTATGGACGAGATCTAATAAGAGCCTATGAGAGATTATTGGATAGAGATCCACTAATCTAAGAAGCTTGGGTAGTTGGATGGAGATCCAATACATAAGAGGGGAGGATCAATTATGGTTAAGTTGATAGGGGACCTCTATAAATAGGAGGGATTCGGTGGTTCATAGGCTAGCCTTTGCTTGCTCTCCTATTCTTCTCCCCCTCTCCACCTCAGAGCGGGTCTGGAGTTTTGAGGAGCATCGTCGCAGCCTTGCTATGTGGATCACCGCTAGAGAAGAGGGTATTTGACCTCTTTCACCCTCTCCTAGAGATCTGTAGGGATTCACGAATATATAATCTCCCTAAGTAACACAATCTATTCTATATGCAGTTTTAAGTTTCATGGATTTTTGCGCACCAATCTTTGCACAACGATAAAATATCTTTGGGAATTGGGGATTTTGTTTTCTGTTCTTCCACTATGCATGTGATGTTGCCCCCAAAATTTCCCAACATGATCTCCATTAGACCCTTATGATGCTCAAAGGTAATCTGAGACAATGGCTTTGTTAGTGGATCTGCGATGTTATCTTCAGATGGAACTCTTTACAATGCTACATCTTCTTCGGCCATGATCTTTTTAATAAGTTAGAACCTCCTTAGAACATTTCTGATGAGACCCGGGTTCCCTTATTTGAGTAATTGTCCCATTGTTGTCGCAATATAAGGGAGTCGACTCCTCGTCCGGCATGACTCCCAACATATGTGATGAACTTCTTCATCCAGACTCCCTCATTTGTTGCCTCTACTATAGCAATGTCATTTGCCTCTATAGTCTAGTCAACAGTAGTATCTTGCTTAGAACTCTTCCAGCATACTGTTTCTCTATTCAGGGTGATTACATACCCAGATTTAGACTTGCTATCATCGATATTGGACTAGAAACTCGAGTCCATATAGCCTTCAACCATGAGGCTACAACCTCCATATACTAGTAAAAGATCCTTGTCCTTCTCAAGTACTTCAGGATATACTTTACTGCTTTCCAATGCTCCTAGTCTAGATCCGCCTAATACCTGCTCGTGACACTCAAAGCATACGCTATATCAGGCCTGGTATAGAGCATGACATACATGATAGACTCTATCACTGAGGCATAGGATATCATATCCATATTCACCCTTTTTTCAGGAGTCTTTGGGGGCATACTCCTAGAAAGCGATTTCACATATCTTATCGGTATGAGAACTCTCATGGAATTTTTCATGCCAAACCTTTTGACAATGCTATCTATATATATGAATTGGGATAAACCAAACATCCTCTTTGATCTATCTCTATAGATTCGAATCTCTAAGATATAGGATGATTCCCCTAAGTCCTTCATGGAGAAGTATCTAGATAACCAAGCCTTTACTATGGATAACATTCCTACATCATTCCCAATTATTAGGATGTCATCCACATATAACACCAAGAAAGTGATAGTACTCCCACTTACCTTCCTGTATACATAATGCTCATCTTCATTCTTAACGAAGTCATAAAATCTGATCGCCTCATCAAATCTCATGTTCCAATTTCTGGAAGCTTGCTTCAGTTCATAAAGAGACCTAAGCAACCTACACACTTTATATAGACAATCCTTGGATATGAATCCCTCAGGTTGTATCATATACACCTCCTCCTCGAGGTTGACATTAAGGAACGTGGTTTTCACGTCCATCTGCCAAATCTCATAATCATAGTGTGCTGCAATAGCTAATAGAATTTGGATGGATTTTAGCATGGCTACAGGTGAGAAGGTTTCGTCATAGACAATAGCTTGCATTTGACGATACCCGTTAGCCACTAGTCTTGCTTTATAAGTCTCTACCTTTCCATCTACTCCGATCTTCTTCTTGAAGATCCACTTGCAACCAATGAGTGCAATACCTTCAGGTGCATCAACTAGGTTCCAAACCTTATTGGAGTACATAGAATCCATCTCAGAATTCATAGCTTTTGCCACTTCCCGGAGTCTATACTCGTAATAGCCTCTTCGTAGGTCTGAGGATCAATATCCTCAACATCCTCTCCTCTAATATGTCCCACATATCTCTCAAGGGGATTAGATACTTTTCCAGACCTATGTAAAGTCGGAACTTGTGTACTAGGTACCTAAACAAACTCGGGCTTTGGAATGGTGCTTGAGCTAGGTTCACCAACCTCACTCAACTTTATCATGCTCCAACTGTCTCGGCCAAGAATATGTTCCTTATCAAGGAACACCACTCTCTTGGCTACAAAGACCTATTGGTCCTTGGGGTGATAGAAATAATACCCATTAGTTTCATTGGGGTATCCCACGAATATACATCACTCCGTCCTAGATTCCAATTAGTCGGGGTTGTGTCTTTTGACGTGGGCAAGGTAGCCCCAAATCTTAATAACTTTACGATCGAGCTTCTTCCATTTTCATATCTTATATGGAGTAGACACCACCAACTTAGTGAAATTCTATTCAGAAGAAAAGCTGCGATCTCTAGGGCGTATCCCCAAAGTGAGACGGGGGGGTCGACGAAACTCATCATGGACTGCACCATGTCTAACAGTGTGCGATTCCTCCATTCGGATACACCATTGAGATAGAGTGTATAAGGAGGTGTCCACTAGGATAGAATCCCATGGTCCTTGACAAACTGGGTGGACTCTGTACTCAAGTACTCACCTCCTCGATCTGATCGAAGATTCTTGATGTTTTTTCCAATCTAATTATCCACTTCATTCTTATACTTCCTGAATTTCTCGAAGGCCTCGGACTTGTACTTCATCATGTATACATGTTCATATCTTGAGAAATCATTAGTAAAAGTAATGATATAGGAGTAACCACTTATGGCATGAGTTGACATTAGACCATATACATCACTATGCATGAGTTCCGACAACTCAGTAGCTCTCTCTCCAGTTCCACTAATTGGAGAGTTGGTCATCTTTCCATGAAGGCAAGGCTCACAGGTTGCATAACTCATAGTCGAATGGATCTAGGTATCCATCTTGTAGCAACTTTTGAATCCTTCCCTCATGGATATGACCTAGCCTACAATACCACAAGTATGAATTGTTCAACTCATCTCGTTTCATCTTGGACACACTTACATTCATGATATGTGGAGTAGTGTCTAGCATAAACAAACTATTATGCAAAGATCCTTATGCCAATCTCCTAGGCTTTGCAAAAATCTATAACAAATTGCAGATGTGGTAAGCACTACTAGTATCTAATACCATCTACTATTACAAAAATCTAACAACTAGAGACTGATCATGAATATACCTGAAGCTTCTCCAAGCTTCTATTTTGCCCTCTCTACAAGGTACTTTTTATAGTTCCTCTTCTAGTGCCCATTTTTTCATAGTGGAAGCACTGGCTTTTGTCCTTTGCTAGGACTTTCTTAGCAACCTTTGCTTTACCTGATCTACTCTTACCCTTGCCCTTCTTAAGGAACTTTTCTACCTTCCTTTTCTTTCTGGTCTCACTAGCATAGAGAACTGGCTTCTCTTTCTTGATTATGCTATCTGCCTCCCTCAATATATTGAGGAGCTCAGAGAGAGTCATCTCAAGCTTGTTCATATTAAAATTCATTATGAACTAAGAAAAGAAATTTGGTATGGACTGAAGTTCAAGGTCTACACACAAGTGATCCTCTAGGGTCATCCCTAGACCTGTGAGTTTCTGAACCGGTGTCACCTCAGTTATCCTAGCACGGAAGAGACTCTTAGATATCTCATATCGCTGAATCCTTCTCTGTTCCTCAAACAGTTTGCAGACATATAGGAAAATGGATCTAGCATCCATCTTTTTATATTGTCTTTATAACTCAAGAGTCATGGAGCCTAATATGTAACACGGAGCAAGAGTGGAGTCATCTATGTACTTCACGTAGCGAGCGATCATATCCTCGCTTGCCCCTTCCTCAAGCGTAGGCATCACTGTATCAAGGACATACGCGATTTTCTCCGCCGTGAAAATAATTCTCAAGTTGCGGATCCAATCAGTATAATTTGGACCAATGAGGCGGTTGACATCAAGTATGTCATGTAAGGGATTTAAATGCGACATATTTATGAAAATAAAGATATAGTAAAAATAACTAACATGTAAATTTTGCAGAAAAATAAGCAATTAAGATAAGGACTTATATTTAATCTACTCCCACTATTTTCTCGTGAATCACACAACTCCCTCTAATATGTGAATCGGAGACCATGTTAGAACCCTTGCAGATTCTAAACTTGGGGTTGATCTCTTTAGGGGATCGGCCTCCTTGGAACTCTATAGGGGTTCCTCCCTCCAAGTTGCTGCTCAAAGGCTGCAGAAAAGATTCATCTATTGCTTGTGAAAAGAGGAGGAATACATGACTATTTATAGGGCTTCTAAACCCCAACTCCTAATAGGACTCGTACTCAAGACTCCTACTTCTAACCAACTCCTAATAGGACTCCTACTCAAGACTCATATTCCTTTACAACTCCTTATTCTTCTCTAAGAAACAACCTCCTAACCCTAGCCGGCCTCTTCACCTTTTTAATAGGGGTCGGGTTAGGTAGGTTTTACATGAATGTCCCTCTCAATTAGGACTCTCCAAGCTAGAGTCCTAACAGACCCGCCCTCTTCAAATCAGCCTTGTCCTTGAGGCTGATGATTCATGAATTTTGGGAATTTGATCTTCAAGTCATCATAGTTCTCCCAAGTGGCATCTTCTATTGGTAGGTTCGCCCACTATATTAGCACTTCATTAGTGGGTCGTCGTTGTCGAGTCACGATCAGTCGATCAATAATGGCACTTGGCTGGGTCTAGAGTTCTTCTTGGGTAGTCTTATTTGGTGGGTGGCTTTGGGCTGTCTCCAAGCACCTATTTACAACTTTCGTCTGGCCATCGGTTTGTGGGTTATATGTCGTACTCCTTTTCAATTTAATACCCTGCATATGAATAACTTTGTCCAAAATCTGCTTGTGAAGATGCAAGTAGAATTTGTCATAAGCATAATGCATCCCTTATAGTGTAATTCTTTTGAGTCTCAATTATAATGAGCCATAGAGCTTGGTGCTTCCTCTAATTTTTTTATGATCTTACTGGTCTCCGAATCTTCTTGCCATTCCATCTTAATATCCTTAAGGAAGTTGCTGGTCGGAAGTGAAACGGCCGAAACTTCAACTTGCTCGGGTAGCTGCTAAAGCACATATGCAAGAACATTATCTTTCCCCTTTTTGTAAGTTATTTCATAATCAAATCTAAGAAGTTTTGTTACCTATTTTTGCTGCTCACGGGATGATGTCTTTTGCTCCAAAAAGTACTTAAGGCTTTTATGGTCGGTTTTAATTTGAAATCGTCGACCAATCAAGTAGGGTCTCCACCTCGTTGCTGCGCGCACAATGGCGAGCATCTCCTTATCATATGTTGACTTATTTTGATGGGAGGGAGATAATGCCTTGCTAGTGTATGTGAGTGGTTAACCATCTTGCATGAGAATGGCTCCAATTCCGACTCCAGATTCGTCGGCCTCAATAATGAAGGGTCGGTTGAAATTTGGTAGTGTTAGCACCGGCGTCGTCGTCATGGCTGCCTTAAGTTTGTCGAAGGCAGTGGAGGCTCTGTCTAACCATTGGAAGACATCTTTTTCCAGTAAGAAAGTAAGTGGTGCATTGATCTTTCCATAGTTTTTCACGAACTTACGATAGTAGCCTGTTAAACCTAGAAAGCCATGTAGCAATTTTATGTTCCTCGGGGTAGGCCAGTTTTGCATTGCTTCAATTTTGAAGGGGTCCACTGTCACACCTTCCTCTGATATGATATGCCCAAGATATTCCACTTTCTGTTGAAGAAAGAAAAAATTCGTAGTGGTTGTTGTGTGTTCAAAAGGTGGTTTTTGGTATGTCTTCTTCGCACACTCATATTTGATGATACCCGGATCAAAGGTCCAGCTTTGTGAAGATTTGTGCTCCCTTTCATCTAGCAATTCATCTACTATTGGAATAAGGTATTTGTCCTTGGTGATTATGCCATTGAGAGCTCGGTAATCAATGCATATTCGTCATGTTCCGTCCTTCTTGCGTACAAGTAGCACCGGTGAAGAGTAGAGGTTGCAACTTGGCCGAATAACTCCTATTTCGAGCATCTCTTTTATAATCCTTTCTATTTCATCCTTCTGGAGATGTAGATATTGATATGGCCGAGTATTTGCTGGAGGTTTGCCTGAAAGAATCGTTATATAATGATCATGCCAACGTGTAAGAGGTAGGTTGTACGGGTCGTCAAATATATTTAAAAATTCAGCATGCAAAGGAAGTAGGTTTGGATCTTCAAATTCTATTGGCTCTCCCTTAGTTTGCTGCTCAAGTTGTACCAAAAATCTGCTGCATGCTTTATGCAAAACCTTCTCCATTTGTTGTGTGCAAATCGTCGTTACGTCGCCCCCACGTTTCCCGTTCAGTATCACCTGTTTCTCCTTACTGTAAAATTTCATAATTAGTTACATAAAATTCTAAAAAATATCACCTAATGTCATCAACCATTTAATTATGAGCATGGCCTCATGATCATCAAGAGGGAGAAGGAAGAAATATGCAATTATCTCTTGGTAAGGCCTCATGATCAGCAACAGTTTCACTTGCGGACACCTACGATCATACTTCAAAATCCATCCATCAGCGACCCTAACGTCAAACTTGTTGCAATTCTCGATAGGTAAGGCCATCTGAATAGTAACCTTACTGTTTAGAAAGTAATTAGTACTGCCCGTGTCGATGAGAACAGTGATCGGTTGTTGTTTGAGAAGGCCTCCAACTTTCATCGTTTGCGGGTTTGAGTAGCTGGCTAGTGTATGTACCGTAACTTCGGTTGGTTGTGGCTCTTCTTCTGCATCTTCTTCTTCATGCTCAAGGCTCTCTTCTGGATGTTCAATGACCTCTTCTTCTATTGGTTCAATCATAAGAAGTCTCCCTTTACTACAGCGATGCTCACGGCTTCACGGCTCATCACAATGCTAACATAACCCCTTCGCATATCGCTCCCGAAGCTCTTCTCTTGTTAACCTCTTTAGTATAGGGACTTGGTCGATAGTAGGAGGGGCTAAGGGCTTCAATATTACTGGTTGAGGAGCGACCCTAGTCCTCTGAGCTTCATGGTTCAATTGCTCCTCTTGATGTCGTGTGAAAGAGATGGTTGCCATAAGCATATATGGTTGTCGCGCTTTAATTTCTCCTCGGATCTCCGGCTTCAAGCCCTCAATAAAGGTCCTCAATAGCTATTTTTGATACCAATCACAAGTTTGATTAGATAACCTTTCAAACCTAGTTTGGTACTCCTTAATGGTAGAGGTTTGTCGGATCTTTGCTAGTTGTCCGTCAATATTCTCGTAATCGGTTGGTTTGAAGCGGATCAGCAGTCCTTCTTTGAATTGTCACCATGAAAGGACTCCATAAGTATGTTCAAACCAGTCAAACCACTGTATAGCATCCCCTTCAAGATGTATAGCTACAATTTTCACCATTGATGCATCCGCGGTTTTATGGTGCCGAAAATATCATTGCGCGCGCGAGATCCAACCAATCGGTCTCCTTCTTCCCATCTAGGGAAGTCCACTCTCATGCATGGATAGTTGGGGTTGGTCATAGAGCTTCCCCTCTCTTGGAAGTCATATCTTTGGGCTTGGTGCGATTGGGCAAAGCTCTCTCCTTGATGCGATTTCTTCGGGCTTAGTGGTCGGCCCAATTTGAGTTCGGTAAAGAGCGTCCGAATCTTATCCTTCATTCGCGCCTCGAAGGCTTCGAATTTAGCATTGATTACCTCCTCAGATGCCATAGTATATGCCGTCAAATCTGTGATGCTAAGATCTCTCTTTTGTTGTCGGGTTAAAGGCATGTATTGGTTGAGAGAGGTGATGGTTGAAAGGGTTGGTAGATCGGTGGATGTAGGCTACGGTTTAGGCTTGTTTTGTGGCTATTTTGGGTGCAGTTTGAGGGTATGGTTTAGTGGAGTTTTAGGGCTGTAGATGAAAGTTTTGGATCTGTGGTAGATGGTAGCAAAGGTTTGATAGAAATAAGTGGAAGTTGCAGCAAGTATGTGCTGTCTTGTAAGAGTATAATTGTCGTCGAAGAAACAACGGTTTCTTGACGTAATTTCCACCAAAAACTTGAGAGAATTGAGGAGGGAATTGATAGCAAAATCACAGTTTATATGACAGCAAGGATATCTAATTTAATCAAGAAAATTTCGACAGTATAACAGCAAGGAAATTGGTGCAAGTTACGATTGTAGAATTCTCATCGAGAAATTTCAGCGGGTTACGACCAAAATTTGTAGCAACACAAAATCGTTTTTAGAGATGAATTTCTTAATAGATCAATTTTAGATAGAAGCCAAGATGATCTATGAAGTGTATAAGACTCCTACTTCTAACCAACTCCTAATAGGACTCCTACTCAACACTCCTATTCCTTTACAACTCCTTATTCTTCTCTAAGAAACAACCTCCTAACCCTAACTGGCCTCTTCACCTTTTGAAGAGGGGTCGGCTTAGGTAGGTTTTACATGAATGTCCCTCTAAATTAGGACTTTCCAAGCTAGAGTCCTAACAGACCACTAGTAGATCTTTAGTGGGGATCGGAATCCAATCGATGTCTTAACGTAACCTCAAGTGACTCGACCAATTATGTTAAGCTCGTAAAGGTAGGTAACTCTTGCCAATCACAACTCCTTGTGATTCCCGTTCTGTTTGGCCTCCGAACCACCATAGCCTCATGTGACTCGACTAACCATGGTGTTTGGTTAAGTCATCACCATTGTTACAAGATGAGTTTGATTCAACAATATGCCCTCAAGTAACTCGACCAAGCATACCGTGTCATTAGGTCACCGCTGACATCTCTATGTCGTAGGTAAGATAGTGAATCATGAAATAGGTGAGCTTCGAGTGACTCGACCAACTCAACCTACATTGGGAATCAGTCCCTATCTATAACGATGGAAGGTCACATGGGTCAATCTAATTGTCTAATATTTACCAACTTAATATTATAAAGGGAGGGAATTTTTTATTTGGTCTCCTAATACGACGTATCACACACATATATATTTAATAGATATCTACATCGCATGCAAATATATATCTAGTAGGTGTACAAGTAATGATACATCACATGAGTAATCACACCATATGATCATGGATCACACCATAATGTGATCAAGCCCGAGCTAGTGGGCCTAATCACTCATATCAAGATCTGTGTGTGCGGTGGTGCATCTCCATGCCCTGTGATCGTCCATCTCGTCATCATTGATTCCATCGGCATCTTGACGCATCTTAATGTGTTGCAATCGTCCATCTCGGCCTCGTGGGTCCCGCTATCGCTTCCATGCTCCCGTTGTGCCTTCTTATATAATTACAACTTAATCGCAGACACATAGGCCTGATAATAAATGAGAAATAAATTAGAGGCTCGCAGGCCCCAATAAAAATAATAATTACATATACACACACATCACACGGTTCATGATCATCTGTCCACATCATATATCACATGTATTCATCATCATTGTGTAGGACTACTAGATAATTATTATTATTATTATTATTATTATTATTATTATTATTATTATTAATTTTTTTAATTAATTAATATTTTTTTGAAATTAGGGACATGTAGGAATTTCTTAAATTTTGAAGGGCATTTTGGTAATTCGAACAAAAATGACAAACTCAGAATTTTTAAAATTCTAAGGGGCAAAACTATCTTTTATCCAAAAAACCCTAATTCCCTTCAGTTGTGTTGCCTCTACCGCCACCCAGTAGACGGCGGTCACTACAAGGGGCGAGGGGCGCCGCCCTAACCCGTGGTCGACACTATAAGCGGCGGTTGCCCTACGAGCTGCTCGCCCACGGGTGTCGCTGCTTGCGATGCAGGCGAAGTGCTTGCGTGCAGGCGGCTCTATTTGTACGTATGCGGCTCTACTTGTGGGCGGCCAGCCGCCTGCGATTGTAACTGCACGCAACAATGGTTGCTGCATGTTGGCGACCTACTTGCAAGGAGACCGCCGCTGCAAGTGGCCTGCCTGCACGTATATGGTAATAAGGCTACCATCTTCGAGGGTAGCAAGGGCAACAATAATTGCTGCCCTTTTCCGCTTTTGCATCAACGATTTTGACATCAAAAACTCCTATTTATAGAGGCCCCCAATTAACCCTAATGGATTTTGCCCTATTGGGTATTGGATCTGTTAGGATCGAGTTGCCACTAAGAGGGGGGGTGAATTAGTGCAGCGGATAAAAACGTCGGTTTAAAAATCTTCGTACAGTAAAAAACTAATCTCAGAAGATTACTTGAAAGCATGTTTGTTCGTAAGGGTAGTGAAAGCCACGTAAAGAGGAAGTGAAGCAATTGCAAAGTAAGTAAATGACAATAATAGAAATGAAAACCATAATTTATAGTGGTTCGGTCGTTGTGACCTACATCTACTTTTGATTCCTCCTCCGTCAAGGTCACCGGCATCCACTAATGGTCTTCCTTTAATAGGCAAAGACCAACCACCTCTTTACAATGCTTTCTCCTTTTCATGGGTTTAGGAGGTAACCCTTACAAGCCTCACACCTCTCTTGAATGATCACAACACTAGAAAGGGAGGAGAAGGACTCTTTGCACTTTTACAACACTTTTAACACCCCAATAATTCAAGATATTGTTCACACTTCTGTGCCCTTTAATGCAGAAAAGGGTAGGGTATTTATAGGCCCCGATGGCTTCAGAATTGGAGCTAAAACATGTCAAATCCTCATATTTCGAGATACTGGTGGTACCACCGCCATTATTGGGTGGTACTATCACCTGCAGACTGATACTAGGTGGTATGATCACTTGATAGAGCTCAGAGACCGAGCTCTAGTGGTACCACTGCTTGACAGGGGTGGTACCATGTTAGGACTCTAGCTAGGAGAGTCCTAATTGAGAGGGACATTCATGTAAAACTGTTAGGACTTTAGCTAGGAGAGTCCTAATCGAGAGGGACATTCTGTTAGGACTTTAGCTAGGAGAGTCCTAATTGAGAGAGACATTCTGTTAGGACTCTAGTTAGGAGAGTCCTAATTGAGAGGGACATTCATGTAGGAGGTTTTTTCTTAGAGAAGAATTAGGAGTTTTAAGGGAATAGGTGTCTTGAGTAGGAGTCCTATTAGGAGTTGGTTGGAAGTAAGAGTCTTAAGTAGG
>NW_008991830.1:11123-21205 GCF_000313855.2 Musa acuminata subsp. malaccensis | reverse complement strand
CTGTAGTAAAGGAGACTTCTTATGATTGAACTGATAGAAGAAGAGGTCATTGAACATCCAAAAGAGAGCCTTGAACATGAATATGAAGATGCAAAAGAAGAGCCATAATCGACCGAAGTTACGATACATACACTAGCTAGCTACTCAAACCCGCAAACGATGAAAGTTGGAGGCCTTCTCAAACAACAACCGATCACTGTTCTCATCGACACGGGCAACACTAATAACTTCCTAAACAGTAAGGTTGCTGTCCATATGAACTTACCTATTGAGAATTACAGCAGGTTTGTCGTTAAGGTCGCCAACGGACGGATTTTGAAGTGTGATCATAGGTGCCCGCAGGTGAAACTATTGCTGTAGGACCAAGAGATAATTGCAGATTTCTTCGTCCTCCCTCTTGATGATCATGAGGCCATACTCAGAATTAAATTGTTGATGATATTAGGTGATATTTCTTGAAATTTTATGCAACTAATTATAAAATTTTATAGTAAGGAGAAACAGGTGATACTACACGGGAAACGTGAGGGCGACGTAACGACGATTTGCACACAACAAATGGTGAAGATTTTGCATAAAGCATGTAGCGGCTTTTTGGTACAACTTGAGCAGCAAACTAAGGGAGAGCCAACAAAATTTGAAGATCCAAATCTACTTCCTCTACTTGCTGAATTTTCAGATATATTTGACGAACCTCGCAACCTACCTCTTACCCGTCGGCATGATCATTGTATAACGATTCTTCCAGGCAAATCTCCAGCAAATGCTCAGCCATATCAGTATCCACATCTCTAGAAGGATGAAATAGAAAGGATTGTAAAAGAGATGCTCAAAACAGGAGTTATTCGGCCATGTTGCAGCCCCTACTCTTCACCGGTGCTCCTCATACGAAAGAAGGATGGAATATGGCGATTATGTGTTGATTACCGAGCTCTCAATGGCATAACCATCAAGGATAAATACCCTATTCCAGTATTAGATAAGTTGCTAAGGGAGCACAAATCTTCACAAAGCTGGACCTTCGATCCGGGTATCATCAAATACAAGTATGCGAAGAAGACATACCGAAAACCACATTTTGAACACTCAACAACCACTATGAATTTTTGCTTTCTTCAAAAGAAGGTGGAATATCTTGGGCATATCATTTCAGAGGAAGGTGTGGCAGTAGACCCCTTCAAAATTGGAGCAATGCAAAACTGGCTGACCTTGAGGAACATAAATTTGCTACATGGCTTTCTGAGTTTAACAGGCTACTACTGCAAGTTCGTGAAAAACTATGGAGAGATCAGTGCACCACTTACTTCCTTACTGAAAAAAGATGTCTTCCAATGGTCGGACAGAGCCTCCGCTGCCTTCGACAAACATAAGGCAGCCATGACGACGACGCTGGTGCTAACACTACCAGATTTCAACCGACCCTTCATTATTGAGGCCGACGCATCTGAAGTCGGAATTGGAGCCATTCTCATGCAAGATGGTCGACCACTCACATACACTAGCAAGGCATTATCTCCCTCCCATCAAAATAAGTCAATATATGATAAGGAGATGCTCGCTATTGTGCGCACAGCAACGAGGTGGAGACCCTACTTGATTGGCCGATGATTTCAAATTAAAACCAACCATAAAAGCCTCAAGTACTTTTTGGAGCAAAAAATATCATCCCCTGAGCAGCAAAAAAGGGTAATAAAACTTCTTGGATTTGATTATGAAATAACTTACAAAAAGGGGAAAGAGAATGTTCTTGCAGATGCGCTTTCGCAGCTACCCGAGCAAGTTGAAGTTTCGACCGTTTCACTTCCGACCAGCGACTTTCTTAAGGATATTAAGATGGAATGGTAGGAAGATTCAGAGACTAGTAAGATTATAAAAAAATTGGAGGAAGCACCAAGCCCCATGGCTCATTACAATTGGGACTCAAAAGAATTACACTATAAGGGATGCATTGTGCTTATGATAAATTCTACTTGCATCTTCACGAGCAGATTTTGGATAAAGTTATTCCATATGCAGGGTACTAAATTGAAAAGGAGTATGGCATATCACCCACAAACTGACGGCCAGACGGAAGTTGTAAATAGGTGCTTGGAGACAGCCTAAAGCCACCCACCAAATATGACTACCCAAGGAGAACTTCGGACTCAACCAAGTGCCATTATTGATCGACGGATCGTGACTCGATGACGTCGATCCACTACTGAATTGCTAATACAATGGGCAAACCTACTAACAAAAGATGCCACTTGGGAGAACTATGATGACTTGAAGATCAAATTCCCAAAATTCATGAATCGTCAGCCTCGAGGACAAGGCTGATTTGAAGAGGGCAGGTTTGTTAGGACTCTAGCTAGGAGAGTCCTAATTGAGAGGGACATTCATGTAAAACCTACCTAAGTCGACCCCTATTAAAGAGGTGAAGTGGCCGGCTAGGGTTAGGAGGTTATTTCTTAGAGAAGAATAAGGAGTTATAAAGGAATAGGAGTCTTGAGTAGGAGTCCTATTAGGAGTTGGTTATAAGTAGGAGTCTTGAGTAGGAGTCCTATTAGGAGTTGGTTAGAAGTACGAGTCTTAAGTAAGAGTCATATTAGGAGTTAGGGTTTAGAAGCCCTATAAATAGTCATGTATTCCACCTCTTTTCATAAGCAATTGATGAATCTTTTATGCAGCCTTTGAGCAGCAACTTGGAGGGAGGAACCCCTATAGAGTTCCAAGGAGGCCGATCCCCTAAAGAGATCAACCCCAAGTTTAGAATTTGCAAGGGTTCTAACATGATGATGATGATGATGATGATGATGATGATGATGACTTGACAATTCTAAGATGAGGAGCGCTAAAAGCTACTTGGGATGATTCGAGCGCATCCAAAGACGAGGAGCCAACCAATAAAGAAGTTGCTAACTACGCTTTAATGGCACTTGATGACGAGGTAAGTAACTCAATCGAAACCTATTGATCATTTGATGAATTATTGAATGTTTTTCATGATTTATTTGATAAATATAAATTAGTTTGTAAAAAGTATAAATTATTAAAAAAGGAGCATGCCTCTCTTGTTAGTGAATTCAATAGATTAAATATCAAGCATGATAATGAAATATTACCTCCTTGTACAAAATGTGAAGAATTAGAGACGCTTAAAAAGAAAAATTTGCTACTACGTGAAACCTTAGAAAAATTTGAATAGGAAGCAAATCCTTAAACATAATCATTGCAAAAGGGATCATGTTCATAGAAGAGATGCAATCAGCTTTGTGAGTAACACTCCCCAAAAGCCAACCATCTTTGTTAAAGGCTAACTTTGCATGTTTCACCCCGAAACAAATGTAATTTTTATTGTAAATTTGGATATTATGCTCATAAATGTCCATTTAAGAAATATAGTCCACATAAGCTAATTTAGGTCCCTAAAGGAACCATAAATGACTCAATACAAAATGATAAGGCACCCAAGGTTAAATGGGTACTTAAAAGAAAATCACATTTCTTGTAGATATGTTTACAATCACAAGCTAGGAGCAAGAGATGGTACCTTGATAGTGGATACTCAAGGCATATGACTGGAGATCCAACTAAATTCTCTAAGCTCACTAGTCAAGATGAAGGGTTTGTCACCTTTGAAAACAACAACGGAGGCAAAATCATTGGCAAATGAACCATAGGTAACAAATCAAACCTCTTGATTGAAGATATGTTACTAGTAGATGGTTTAAAGCATAATCTTCTGAGCATTAGTCAATTGTGTGATAGAAGATATATCATAAGATTTGAATCTAATGCTTGCATTATTGAGAGACCACACAAAAATACATCTATGATTGCCTTAAAACATAATAACGTGTATACTATTGACATTGATGATCTTTGTAATGAAATGTGCTTTCGACTTTAAGCGATGATGCTTGGCTTTGGCATAGGAGGTTAGGTCATGCTAGCATGAAACTAATCTCCCAAATTTCTATTAGGATCAAGAGCGGCACTAAGAGAGGGGGGGGGGTGTGAATTAGTGGAAAATTCTACGATTTTGTAAAATATTCATCTCGATTCAAATCGTTTTGAAAGGATGTTGAACTTAAAACTTTCGTAAGAATATAAAGAGAAGCTTAAGGAGGTTTACAATAAGATAAATTGTACAAAAGGAAAAGCAAACTAGAATTTAGAGTGGTTCGGTCAAAGAGACCTACATCCACTTCAGATTCCTCCTCTGTCGAGGTCACTGACGTCCACTAAAGGCCTTCCTTTAATAGGCAAAGACCAACCACCTTTTACAGCTCGTTCTCCTTTTACCGGGTTTAGGAGATAACCCTTACAAGTCTCACTCCTCTTTCTTGGATGGTTACAAGGCTAAGAGAGGGAGGAGAACTTTTCTCACTTTTATGATATTTTTCACACCCCAAACACTTAGAATTTTTCACATATATAATAGCACTTTGTTACTCTTTCATGCAAAAAAAGGTGGGGTATTTATAAGCCCCAATGGCTTCAAAAATGGAGCCAAAAACCTCATCCCAGATTTTGAGGGTACTAGCGGTACCATCGCCATTACTGGGTGGTACTACAGCCTACAGTTTGACACTAGGCGGTACCACTGCCTGATAGAGCTCATAGACTGAGCTTTGGTGGTACCACTGCCTGATAGGGGCAGTACCACCGCTGGCAGCTTTAACTACCAACGGTACCACTACCCAAATCATCTAGGAGATTGGGTTACTAGGCAGTGCCATCGCCGGCCATGTTTTCAAGGGCTGAGTGGGTTGTTCAATCCAATCCAATTCAACCCTGTTAAGGGCTTAGTTGGCTCCTAGTTAAGTTAGTGGGATTACCTCCTAATTCTAACTCAATCTATTGTCTAACTACAATAACTAAGACGTAAAAGCACTCTTATTCCAGTACGTCAATTGCTCTTCCGGTGAGCTTTCGGTGATCTTTCGATGAACTCTTGGCAATATTCCGACGAACTCTTGGCAAGCTCCCAGACTTTACAATGATCTTCTTGGTGAGTTCCAATGAGCTTCTTTGGCAATCTCTTGGACTTCTCGGTTGGTTTTGGCAGAACATCCGACGAATGTTCGGACTTCCGAGAAACTCTTGAACTTCCAACGAGATCTCGATCTTGACTCTGGTAAAACACCTGATTTATATCTTACTGCTATCGTAGTTAATCCTGTGCACTTTTCTTAATATATAGATTAGATCAAATAATTTATAATTGATTTCATCATCAAAATCTAAGATTCAACAATCTCTCACTTTTTTATGATGACGGAGTTAACCTTAACTCCCCCTATCTATATGCCATACTTGAGAAAATACATTCTTGAATTCAAGGCCTTTGAATTCAAGCATTAAACCGATAAGTTAAGTTTATTTAAATTTATCAACATGCATATCATGATTCCTATCATGGTTTAACATTCTCAAAATATGATACAATGTATTTATCAATAAAAATGATGTCATGAATCCATTTTCAAGTCTAATGATAGATAATCATCATTTTCAAGTATGATATGAATTTCAAATATGAAACATAGCAAGATGACAAAAATAGCAATCCATCATTCCATGGCAAGATATCAATTGTAAAATAGCAAGCTAAGCTCAAGATATCTTATCATAATTATAGACATTTATCTACAATGCATATAAAGTATATTTTGATATGTTTCAAGCATTTGCGATGTGTTGCAATGTATATGACGATTCCAATTATATTTCAAGAATACCACAAAGCATACAAGTGTTTATGATAAGCATTTATGATAAGATACATTGCATACATCTACAATGTCAATTTGTCATCAATTTACCATATTTTGGTATTATTTCTCCCCCTTTATCATCAACAAAAAGGAGAACAATTTAACAATGCAAGTGTGGTAAAAAAATTCAAGTATCAAACTAATTTATCCAATCGATATTGCATTGTTGCATGGTAACATTCACAAATTCTCAACATCAAAATTTATCAACATTAAAGTGATAGATTCTATAAACTTCTCCCCCTTTGTCATCAAAACATTTGCATGAAGGAGAGGAAGGAAAGTAAGGAGGAAATCCATTAAGAACCAAATTTGTGAAGTCAAAAACACTAAATAAGTTTTCGTTAAAACATGCTTTAATCAAAGAGAAGGGATTCATGAAAAGGATCATACAAAATCAAATCCCCATTCTTGCAAGTGATTATCACGTACTAAAATTTATCTTTCAAGAATCAAGATATCCATTGGAATTTATAAAATTCATCTTTCATGAGAAGAATAAGGAGAGAAGCGTCATATGAAAAAGAAATTCATAAGTCAAATCTATTTCTCATTAAAAATTCACAAGAGATAAACCCGTGAGAGATGTATTTGTCAATGAAATCCATGAAGTGATTAAGTGTATCAAAAATCATTAAGTGATGAAGCAAGGGTATGAAGTAAACTTGATACCAAAAAAGATAAAAACTAAATAGATTCATGAAAACCCCATTCATGAAATACATTAAGAGAAGGATAGTCCGGAAAAGAAATACAACAAACTCATGCATTCTAACAATTTAGCATTCCTAACTCCCTTCTAATAAAATCAAATTGATCTTCACTTAAAGGTTTTGTAAAGATGTCAGCTAATTGATGTTTCGTATCAATAAACTCTAGGATTACATCATGATTATTGACACGATCTCATATAAAAGTGATGTCTAATGTCAATGTGTTTAGTTCTAGAGTTTTGAATAGGATTTTTTGATAAACATATTGCACTTGTATTGTCAAATTTTATAGGAATATTCTTAAGGTAAATATTGTAATCTTCTAATGTATTTTTCATCTATACAACTTGTGCACAACATGCACTAGTTGCAATGTATTCAGCTTCGGTTGTGGATAATGCAACCGAGTTCTGTTTCTTAGAAGACCAAGAGACAAGTGCGTGTCCTAAAAATTGATATGTTCCGAATGTACTTTTTCTATCTAATCTACATCTACCAAAATCCGCATCAACATAAGCAATTAACTCAAGGTTTTCAGATTTTGGATACAATAATCCTAGATTAGTGGTTCCTTTAAGATATCTAAAGATTCTTTTAGCTGCTTTAAGATGAGATAGCTTAGGATTAGATTGAAACCTAGCACAAAGTCCTATGCTAAATATGATATCCAGTCTTGAGGAGGTTTGCAGTAAGCTTGCTAAAGCAGTAAGCTTTACGTCTAAATATGATAGCCCTATGCTAAAGCAGTAAACTTTTGAGGAGGTTTGCAGTAAAGATAATATGCTCAAAGTAAATGCAAACCGAGATTTAGAGTGGTTCGGTCAATCTTGACCTACATCCACTTTTGGCTTCCTCCACTGACGAGGTCACCGACGTCCACTAGAGGCCTTCCTTCAATAGGCGAAGGCCAACCACCCTTTTACAGTTTCACTCCTTTTGACGGGCTTAGGAGACAACCTTTACAGAATTTTCTCTCCTCTCTTTAAAGATCAGAACTTGGAAGAAAAGAGGGAGAAGAACTTTTGGCTTTTACAATAATTTTGAGCTCTAAAAATCACAGAATAAGATCAGGATTGCGGTGTGTTTGAGTGCCCTTTCAGTGCTGAAAGGGTGGGGTATTTATAGGCCCCAACCCAGTTTGAATTCCGAGCTCAAAACTGTCAATTCCCGGAATTCCGGGATCTGGCGGCTGCACCGCCTGGCAGAGCTCGAAGACTGAGCCTCTGGGCGGTGCCACCTCTTGTCAGGGGCGGTTGCACTTCCTGCTAGAACTCGAAGACCGAGCTCAGGCGGTGCCACTGCCTGACTGAGGCGGTTGCACCTCCTGCTAGAGCTCGAAGACCGAGCTTAGGCGGTGCCACCTCCTGTCAAGGGTGGTTGCATCGCCTAGTCTCGCTAAGAGATTGAGCCCAAGCGGTGCCACCGCCTGGCTGGGGTGGTTCAACCGCTTGGTAGATATCAGGGTCCGAATGGGTTGATCCATTCGGCCCAATTTGGGTTTTCAGGGGCCCAATTGCCTCAAGATTAAGTTAATGGGATCACCTCCCATTTCCAACTTAATCATTGTGCTAACTATGATATTTCCTAAGACATTTACTGCAACTTGCTCCGGTGCGTCAAACGCTTCTTCCGGCGAGCTTCCGGCGAACTTCCGGCAAACTTCCGTCGATCATCCGATGAACCCTCGGTGATGCTCCTGCGGACTTCCGGCAAACTCCTGGACTTGCGACGATCCACTTGGCGAGTTCCGACGAGCTTCTTTGGCAAGCTCATGGACTTCTCGGATTTGTTCCCGTAAAACCTCCGACGACTGTCCGAACTTCCGTCGAACTCTCGAACTCCCAACGTGATCATTGTCTTGACTCCGGCGCAACTCCTGCTGCATATCTTACTTTCATCGTAGTTAATCCTGCACACTTATCTCAACATATAGATTAGATAACAAATGACAATTGACTTCATCATCAAAATCCGAGATTCAACACGACTTTCACTACCCTTATGAACAAACACGCTTTTAAGCAATCTTCCATGATTGATTTTTTAACATACGAAGATTTTTAAACCGATATTTTTATTCGCTGCACTAATTCACCCTCCCCAACTTAGTGCTGACTCGATCATAACAATTGGTATCAGAGATCGGTTGGTCTCGATTTGGTTTAAAACCCAAGAGAGATGACTTTTGTCGGTAATCAAGATGGTCATTCAATTACACATCCACCTATGTTCAATGGGACGAATTATACATATTGGAAAACTAGAATGAGGATCTTTAAAATTTCAATGGATTTTGAGTTATGGAACCTTGTGGAAAATGACTTTTAAAGGTCTTCTCTTCCAATGAACAATTGGAATGAGTTGGAGAAGAAGACTTTTGTTTTAAATGCTAAGGCTATGAATGCCTTGTTTTATACCTTAGATAAAAACGAGTTCAATGAAGTGTCTATTTGTGAAACGACTTTTGATATTTGACACACACTCGAAATTTTATTCAAAAAGGATTGTAAATAGATCGATTAAAGGCAACAATATGCGGTTAAAATTTTCTGCAGCAATACTTAATTCGTAAAGATGATAACTTTTGCGATGAAAGGAATTCACAGCACGAGATAGATAAGTGTTAGGATCAAGAGCACTAAGAGGGGGGGGGGGGGTGGAATTAGTGCAGCGGAAATTTTTCAGTGATTAAAATGAAAGCTACGTTCGTTCGATAAAAACGATTTCGATGTGAAAGCCGATTCTAAGATTACTTTAACTTGAGATTAAGCAAGATGACGTTAAAGTAGATCTACGAAGGCAGTTTGCAGTTTATGATGGAAAGCAGAATACAAGCGCAAACTGAAATGCGACGTTCGTACAATAAAAGCCGATTTACGTCTAAACGTAGATTTAGAAAATTCTGAACTTAGAAACTTATTTGTAAGATCGCAGAAGGCAGTAAACAGTTATGATTGAAATCAAAATTTAACGTAAACTGAAATATGATGATCGTACGAGAAAAGCCGATTTACGTCTAAACGCAGATTCGGAAAGTTCTGAACTTAGAAACTCGTTCGTATAATCGCAGAAGGCAGTAAGCTATTGAGAAGTTTGCAGTGAAGGTAAAATGCTCAAAGGAAATGCAAACCGAGATTTAGAGTGGTTCGGTCAATCTTGACCTACTCCACTTTTGGCTTCCTCCACCGACGAGGTCACCGACGTCAATTAGAGGCCTTCAATAGGTGAAGGACAACCACCCTTTTGCAGATTCACTCCTTTTGACGGGCTCAGGAGACAACCCTTACAGAAGTTTTCTCTCCTCTCTTTACAACTCAAACTTTGAAGAACAGAAGGAGGCGAACTTTTGGTCTTTACAACAGTTTTGAGCTCTAAGAATCACAGAAAGATATCAAGATTTCGAGTGTAAGTTCCTACCTTTTAGTGCTAAATGGGTGGGGTATTTATAGGCCCCAACCCAGTTCAAATTTGGAGCTCAAAACTATCAATTCCCCGAATTCCGGGATCAGGCGGTTGCACCGCCTAGCAGAGCTCGAAGACTGAGCCTCTGGGCGGTGCCACCTCTATCAGGGGTGGTTGCACCTCTTTGCCAGAGCTCGAAGACCGA